>CM051027.1:70353550-70506050 GCA_027627225.1 Congeria kusceri
GTTCTTGCAGGCCGGCACATACTTATTTTCAACTGAGCATTATGCCACTGACTGCGCGGTTAATTAATTAATGAAGACTAATTATATATATTGCCACACGTATATTAGTCAACGTTAATTCCTGTCATAAGGTTGGTTTGCTATGGCGCGTCAAGAACCGGGTGGCAGGTGCGTACTAGCACATGTATACATGGAGTAATGTTAATTATGAAATGCAGTTCTTTGCGACTGGCTGAAACTCGTCATTGAACAAAACACACATGGCAATACGTAATTACATGCTATCACAGATCAAAACCCCCGACATCAACAATTTACGGAAGCTCTATATTCACTGTGTACTCGACGGTCGTATTAAGACCATCAAACAAGAAACAGTTTTAAAAGAGACGTCATGAAGTGTTTCAGATAGTATGATTATTTTCATATTAAAACAATAAATAACAGGGTAACATACACAGTTGGTAATAAACAATAACCGTTACGTTCGGTAACATATTGAAATTGAAGATACGATCATATATGAGAAATCGTGTCTTCAATGTTACATAATATTCATTTATTGTTGTTGATTAACAGAAGCGATTCAGTTTAAGATGGAAAGGTCGACTGATACACTGAACAGCTAGCATACCGAAACCTATTAAGGATATCATTGGTATATAAAGTGCTTGTTCAACGAAGGTGTATTTTAACCCACTGAAAATTTTGTAAATAATAAAACTACCGGTATGTCAATATGCAGTCAGTAAAAATGCAAGTTAGAACCGTTATAAACATGGACTAATCGATACAGGTAAATTGAACGATTTAAATTGCAGACGATTACAGCGTGTTTGTTCACCGAAAACCATGATTCCCCCTATTTACAATAAATGGTTGATCCCCTCATTATCAACAAAATTTAAACCGACTGTACTTTATATGTTGGGTCTGAACTGCAGATGTTTTAGTTACCAAAATAATGACCATTATATGACAAGGGTAGATTCAGCCATGCTGGTCACTTTTTATATCCTCCGCTATACAACAACAACAACAATAACAAATTTTATTAGCATACAAGCATATAAACATTGCTTTTTTGCCAAATATATCTACGAAATGTTACGCAATATGTAAAAAAAGACACATGGAAACAATTAGACAATGTCAGGAGTTGAAAATTAATTAAGATATAACTGAAATTCAGAAAAAAAGCTACTACTAATAATACCGGTAAGCATTTGTAAAATTAACAGATGTATAAGTAGAGTATGAAATTATTATATATGTTACTTGGCCTGTTAAATACATTGTGCTTTATGTAAAAACCTATTGAACAGAAAATCGATAGAGACAGGAGTTGTAAGTAAGTGTATATATATTTCCAAAATACGAAATACAAAAAAAAATAAATTGATTCAGCCATGCTGGTCAGTTTTTACGGCCTAAGGGAAATATTTTCCGCTATACAACATATTTCGGGGAGCTCACATGGGTTGCGATACACGTACGTGTATAATCCTTCATCCGATTTATTATACCAGATTTTTTCGGATTTTGTTTATAAATAGCGATTTCACCAGTTGTTCCAGAGATGATACTTAATTTATCGCATTACCCCTTTAAGTGTATAAGATGTACACGTAGTTAACAACCCACCCGTGACCTGTCACACGCTGAAGATATGCATCTAAAATGAATATCACTGCACAATTTCAAATTTTCTGCATGGGAGTATTATGAGCTGAGAGAGGGTAGACATTCAACGGGAATGAAAAATAGAACCGCGATCGTCTTTGCAACTTTTAAAATCACTAATGTTGCGTTTGGATGACGTTAACGTTTTAATGATTGATCTTTTTTTAAACATTAACATTACTGATTAGTTCAATTTATAACATAAATGTTGATACCAACTTCATCCGTATTTAAATCTAACAACATATAAAAATACGAAATGAAAACATATCCAGTGTCTTTTTTTTCTATTTGTATAGAATACTCGCAGCTGCTGCATGGAACCCCACCCTGTCGTCTTTGAGTGGAGTCGTTGAGTTGTCACGCCAAGCAGAGAGCGAGTGGCAGAGATGCTCTAAATATGACTATTAGATTAGCTTCTTAGCTAAAGTAATAGCATGATTTATATCTGCCGATAAATCTTTGCCTAATCTGGCATACCGAAAACGTTCAAGTTCCAAGTGGGTCGAAACTTTGGCAAATTACTAGATGTTTGTTGAACCAAATTGTATACATCCAATAAAACGGCGATCAATCATTTGTTTGAGAAAACTCAGAAAAGATATGAGGCGTGTCATGTAAAAACCGGACTTAATGCATGTGCGTAGTGTCGTCCCGGATTAGTCCGCACAGGATAATCTGGGACAGAACTTTCCGCCTACAGTAGATTTTTGTTTAGAAGAGACTTCCTTGAAACAGAAAATACCATAAAAGCGGAAAGTGCCGTCCTGGATAAGGCCGCGATCCCATGTGCGCGTGATCCGTTATCCGTGTTCGTGATCCGCGTCCGTGTCCGTGTCCGTAAAATAAAATATCGCTCCAGTTGAAATACGCAGCGTTTATCAATGAAAGCAACATCACAATGAATACGTGGTTAAATTCCTACGCATTAGAATTCCAAATCGTTGTGTATTAGCCTGTAAACGCCGTTATATCGGAGTTTAGTTTGTGAATCAGTTTATAAATAATAAATTATATACACAACTGTATACATGATATCATACCACGGATACGGGCACATGGAAAAGCTTCATGCGGACGACGGATACGGATACGATCACGGAAACGGATACGGATTACGGATCACGCGCACATGGAAAAGCGGCCTTATCCTATGCGGACTGCACATGCTAATCTGGGACGACACTTTACTCACATGCATTAACCCCGGTTTTCCCACGACACGTCGCATTTTATTATATATCAAATTAAGTATGTAAGCTCAAATCAAGATTAATAACAAGATAATGTTGGGAGACCGGTGACGAACGATGACAAGTCTCCAGCAGAATTGATCTCTTAACGCGGAGCGCCACTTTGCCTCCGTATGCAATAAATAAAGGCCTTGGCAAATCTATTAAGATAAATTAATATGGAAACATATTTGTAAACACTGCACATGCGGATGTTGTGATTTAATAAAATATGTCCTTGATTAATAACAACAGATAGTGTCAACAGTTACTATAAGAGAATATTTATCATACCATATGATATATACATACATCATAATGTACAATAAACGAACCAATCGGTTTAGAACCCCTTTGTTTTTAAATAAGCAATGTTGCCAATATTTATGTTCTCCGTCGTCTCTAAACATGATAAGTCTCGTTTGTTTCCTAGCTAGAACCAAGTTCAAATGTACGTGCGCATGTCTTCGTAAGATGATATTTCTTGAAATGACGTATTTAGGATACAAGAAACTGACATGCTCATGTTAATGACAATAACACATAAATTTCGGACGCCATAAATCACTGGAGGGATCTTTTATTCCGTTTTTAATTCACTTACGGATTTCTATGGAGACCATCAATAAGGCAGATAGACTTGCCACACAATCCATACTCCTTTGTGTGGGAGAAGGAAGAAAAAGTTTGTTCGTTGTTTTTATTGAAGATATGGAACCGACACTTGGACATCTTAAAGGGACTATATCAGCGAAATATTCGTTTCCAATTGCATTATAAATGATATTATATGAAAGCAATGGGCTGTACTAAGACATGTGCTTTAAATAAGTAATACAAATATAATACATAATTATATATTTGATAAAAACTATTAGGAAAAGTTAAACAAGAAATGTCTTAAAACAGATAATCGGCGTTGAAATTAATATTGAGATGTCATTTTTTGCCCTAAATATTATACAAGAGGACCAAGATGATCGGTTACGTACGGTGGCATAGATGTGACATGTGCATGTTTTTGTTTATGTCGTTCCCACGACATATTAAGTGGTGGGAACGAGATCTTATCTCGTGGGAAGAGATCTTATCTCGTGGGAACGACATAATTATGTCGTGGTAACGACATATTAAGTCGTGGGAACGAGATAATTAACTCGTGGTAACGACATATTAAGTCGTGGGAACGAGATCTTTTCTCCGAGGGAACGACATAAATAACTCGTGGGAACGACATATTAAGTCGTGGGAACGAGATAATTAACTCGTGGTAACGACATATTTAACCAATCAGAATACACGTTGTTTAAAAGCATGTTTCAAAATGGCTGATACAAGAGACGCTTACATAAATATCGTATTTCAATGCTGAATTCAGATATAAAGAAATTGTTTTTCTTCTACGAGAGCAAGATGGAATTTGATTGGTTCATTAAGTCGTTCCCTCGACAAAATATCTCGTTCCCACGACATAATTATGTCGTTCCCACGAGATAAGATCTCGTTCCCACGACTTAATATGTCGTTCCCACGACATTATTATGTCGTTCCCACGAGATAAGATCTCGTTTCCACGACTTAATATGTCGTGGGAACGACATAATTATGTCGTTCCCACGAGATACGATCTCGTTCCCACGAGATAAGATCTCGTTCCCACGACTTAACATGTCGTGGGAATGACATAAATAAAAACATGCACATGTCACATCTATGCCACCGTAGTTACGTGATTTCTCAGACCCCAGATTTTTCGGTCTCTACTAAGGAGACTTCTCGGACCCCAAATTGTCCGGACAGTAAATATATTTCTGAAAAAATGATTTCAATTTACTCGGAATAATTATCGACAAGAATCTCACTTGGCAACCGCACATAAATAACGACTGTCGTAAACTCAATTCTAAACTTGCCTATTAAAACGGATAAACAGCTTCATTAATTATGAAACACGGAAATTATTTTACAACTCATACATATTAACAACTATGGACTATTGTTGCGCATTATGGTGTCAGCATCTCAATCAAATTTGCGGAAAGTATCTTCCATACAAAAACGAGCCGCTAAAATAATTCTGAATAAGCCGTTTTCAACTCCGTCAGCTCCTTTATTAAAAGAACTAGGTTGGCTGTCATTTGACAACAGGTGTACTTTCCTCATTGGAACTACTGTTCATAAATTTTTACTCGGCTCAATGCCCTCTTATTTTAATGATGTAATAAACTTCTCAAATAACAATGCATACGCTCTCAGATCCACCACCCACAACGATATATCATCTGTTCCGTTTAAAACCAAATATGGAAAACGATTGTTCTCTTACTGTGCAAGAAATGTCTGGAATTTTATCCCGATTAATATAAGACAGGCATCTTCCATCACTACATTCAAAAAGAACTTCAAACAATACCTAATAAGAAATTAGTGAGTGATTTATGTTCACAGATTGCTTGTTTTACTACATTTTTACTATTTCTTTGTGACGTGTCTGTTGTGTTTTTGCAAGAGTCTAATAATTGTGTAGTTATCATCATCATCATCATCATCATCATCATCATCCTATCATCATCATCATCACCAGCATCATATCATCATCATCATCATTCCCATCGCCATCACCATTATGATCATCACCATTATGATCATCATCATCATCATCACAATCATCATCATCATTGTTATTATCAACATTATTATAACTATTATTATTATTTTTATTTTTATTTTTATTACTATAGTTGAGTTATTGGTGTTAATTGGCGCGTATCTTTTAAGTATGCATGGCATAGTGTTTGTTTATTGAAGACCACATTGTAAAAAAGAAATATTGTTTCTTAATGTGAATTCTTCGTGAAATAAAGTTATTATTATTATTACACAATAAGAAACGAATCGGCCCAAACATTTATTTGAGATAAACTCATTCATTATTAATATCAGTACCGTGAATAAACCGATCATATACCGCCTCGTGTTTTCGCCAGTGATACATGAATAACCTAAATACTGGTAATTTACGTAAACATAATTGATATATATATTATATATCAGACAAGTATACAAAGTTGTGTTAAATAATATACTATACGTATCATTAGTATTGCACATAGTGTATTCATGCAACGCAAATGAAGTTAAAGTAACTTGAATAACATTTCGACGTATTTACGAGACTTCTTTCACCACATTTTACTTATATAAAGATGTTGAACATTTTTATAACTTGAATAACATCAGTCGGTCACTATAATATTTTTACACAATGATAAAATAAAATTCTTTTTTGGTTATTTATCACAAAAATACCCCCTGTACCAGAAATTTACCACTTGGTATTTTTTGCTTGTCACAAAAAACCTTAACACTATTAACAGGCAGACGTGACGCGAGCTCAACAGGCAACATTGTACGTTGAGACCGACTGTCGTGTCGAGTCCGTGAATTGTAGCATTGTAATTGCTTTATACAGTAGGCTAAACAAAATAGTTAGTTCATTATGTGAATAAATATAACATTCTGATCATACATACAATAAGTAAAATTGTTCATAATTATGTTCAGGTCTAGAGTGTATGTCGAAGATATGTTTATAACTTAATTTTAACCGCTTATGTAAACAATTGTGTAAATTTTAATCCTCAGAAGTATGCTACAATTATTGGTATGCATTAAACCATTGTTTGAAGTTTGCATTCCCTAAAATTATAAAATTTGCCCAATTCTATTGTCATTCAATTTTCCCGCTGCATAATTATCGCAAGGAATCTATATCAAAAGTGATCTTGAAAAAAAAAACCTAGCCTATATCGAACTCACGACTTTGGAGAAATGTGAGGATATGACAGTAGACAGCGATTTAACCAACTGCGCTATTCTGCTTGGTATAAAAATACACTAGTGTAAACTATGGTTATACAAAATACTCATAGTTCTGACGTCAACTGAAAAGGACCAAACCAACACAACCTATATTATAAATAGATTTTTATCTCAGAATGTTTACACTCTTTTTCCGATTATATATACTCCATTTTAACCGTTATTAATTCCTGTATTAATATCTTAATTTTATATTTTTAAAAGAAATTGCCCATTTTGAGGCCCTTTTCGATGACATGGTCCCTTAAAACATTAGTATAGGTTCAATGTTGTTGACCAAGCCGACCATAGATCTACTAACATTAGATAATCGTTTTTATTATTTTTGGAATTGTGTTTACATTTACATGTTAACGAGATTATTATTACGAACAAAGATTGTTTTGTGTTAAATAATAGTTATTCTAACAGCTTGATGCTGTACAAATAATTACACAAAACATGTTTGTTAAAATTGCTGTATGTAGCCTTTTTTTGCATACAAGTCGCTATTAGCTCTTTTATATCTAGTAGATAATTCTATAGATTTATAGATCTCTTTGTCTTCAGTTGTTCAGTTGATATTATCTCACTGTTTGTTTTTAATGATTAAAATATTATTTTAAACTCAACCAATATATATTAGCGAGAAGGCTGGCGGACAGACTGACACGACAGTTCCTAATCGTCGAGTGTTCCACTGGTGGTATCGAATATAAATTGATAGCAGGTGCGTATCGGTCACGCTGGCAGCAGCAGCAGAGTCGGGGACCGACAGGTGGCGCTTCGAGAAACGAGGAAACCGCGTGGACGCTTCCAATAGTCGATTGTTTGAAAGATATTGCGACTGAGAGCGTTTGAATGTTTAATATACTAGGACTGACAACGTTTGATATCTGTTGCGACTAACTATATTGTACTAACATGGCTGTGCTGCATAGTAAGTTCGTTTACTTATTTTTATTTTATTTTTTCTGAAATTTTCATTTGTTAATTTATAAACAAAATTATAATCAATGTTGTTTAGCCATCCTCTGGTATATTTCGTACAATAATGAAAGTGTAAACAATAAAATGCATCGTTTTATATATCTTAAATGAAGTCGTTTTATTGATATTTAACCAAAACTCGGTTAAATATAAAATTGCGTATGTTTACATCTACATAGGAAACAAAACTAATTACATTTTTGATTTTCATTTGATAGTTTTGAAACAACATATCTGGTATATTATATTGTAATGAATGTTATAGGTTTAAAAAATAAATGCCGCATAGTTGTCTTGAAATGTTGAAATGATACATAATAAGGAAGGATCAAACACCAGTTGAATATATAACGCTAATACAGTTGAACACCGCTATTTCGAAAACCGTCAGTTCGAATTAATCGCTGTTTCTAACTATTTTTTCGGTCCCGATTTTTTTCCTTCTTTATTTAACTAAAATAACAATCAATAATTCGAAGTTGCCTATATCAAATTCATCTCTATTTCGAACTAAAATGTCCAGTGTTTATTTCTGTCAAAGGTGTGATGACTTGGCAGTGGTCGCTCGGGTTCACCAAGTGATGACTGACGCGTGGGTAAATAACCAGCATTAAGCGGATATACGGTAGAGTTATAACTCTTAGTATCAAAATATGCTGACAAATTTACAATCATTACAATTTTATTTACGAACCTTCATAATACATGTGAACATCGTATATACACATGCATGCGCAGTTTTAACTGCATGCGCAATTTTCAAAATTATATAACATTTATTAGTACAATGGAGAACATCGAAAATTCCTCGCAGTGGTTACTTCCCCTATCAGGTAACAGTAACAGGTCAAATTACACCAAAACGGAAGTCACACCTCCGCTGTCAGTTACATACTAAGCACATATGGTTGAGTGCAGGATGCATAGAATGTGTAAAATACAGTGTAAATGATATGTTTTGGTATCAATTTAAAGGTATATATGTAAGTAATAAGAAAACCAGACAGTTTTGGGCACTACTTTGTCTTAGTGGTTCCCAGCTTCATAACTTTTGGCCCATGTATTCATACACAAAATGGCAGCCCCATGATTGTCAAAACCGGTGTGTTTATTCTAAGATAAATATTTTGAATTAAAACGTATATAAATTTTTGACATGCTGTTTTTTCAAACGGTTATGGCCTTATATTTCCAACGATGTATGGTGATATATTGGGAAGAAGCTTGGTCATGGTGAAAATTGAAATCAAACTTTGAATATTTTATATGTAACAAAGAAGGAATTTATTTGCGCATGCGTAACCGAACACTGCCGTCACAAGTAATCCTCCATAATCTGAAAGTACGAGGGATGATCAAAATTAATGTAGATTTTTTTCATATTTTTAGACATATATTTATTTCATAGAAAAAAAGTACATTAAAATAAACTGGAATATATATATTGCATCAATTTACAAAATTTCAGCGATTTGACTCTTCTCTGTTAAAAATGGCAGGCATCTAAAATAAGTCACTTTAGGCAACTCGGAGCACGTCAATTGGAATTAAATGACGTCGTTAACGTCATTTGCTTCATGGAAGAAGATTTGGCACGAAGGAAATGTATTGTTTCAATATTATTATTTCACTATTATTCAATATTTTCGGATATTTCAATCACACTATCTTATCAATGATTCTTTTGCTGGGATCTCCGTAATGAGGCCTTTTTCATCATGGTCTTGAAACAATATGATAGCCAGTCTCGCATATACTTGTACAAATCGCTTTATGGCGTTTTGAATACCAATATATAAAATATATTTAAAACATTCTGCATTTTAAGTATTGTCTGATTACATTATACATTTAGCATATAAACGTGTATAATGTTAACATATGCATACATTATTTTACTGAATCAAGAAACGAATACCTGTTAGAAATATTTACAATAAAGTAATATTTACGTCTTATTTTAAATCAGCATGTACTCTGAAAATTAAAATAATGATGTAATTTGTAAATGGCATTTTCTACTTATTTCTTACTTATCAACATGCATTAATCATGGAGAAATAAACCAAGCGAGACTTTTCGTATAGCTACCTGACCATTGACTGTCCGTGGTGATCAAGCTAATTTAAGCTGTTTGACGTCGTCATTGTCGCGCCTTTTTTTCCTTATCCATTCATGTCTCAGTGCGTACAATCCAATCTCAAAATTATATTGCACTATGTGAAAACACATGCCCTACTCAAAAACTGTATTTTATGCGGCTTGTTGATAAACTCAAATGCCTGCATAGATGATTTACAAATAGCTTTACTCGATTTCATTACCACTCGAATTTAGTGTTGATCTCACAATTACATTTTTTTTTCAATTTACGTTATGCATCACCGTCAAATCAATATTGTTTTTATTAATAGGCAATCTTAAAAATGAAGCCAACTTTTGGTACGATGTCAATGTATGTTTTCTTACATTATACCAAATTTTTTTGAAGTAAGTATACTTATTTCGTACAGAATTTACGATCTATTTACTTTTTATAATGCAAATAAATGGCGTGCTCCGCTTAACAGTTACCATGGTTATTTTATCAAAAAGATCAGGTGCGTAACAAATTAATTTCACAATATTGCTTATTAAATATGTTCCATTTGAATCCCGATTCATTTTGATCTAGGTTTTATTCAATTAAGTTTATTTAGTTGTAAACAATATAAAAAGTCTACGTTATTTTTGAACAACCCTCGTATTATGTGTTTGTATTAATTAACGTTTACTTATTTAATGCAATTCAGTTCATTTTTCTAGATTCGATTAACAATGATAAAGGGAAATGAAAATAACTAATTAAAAGCTAGAACCATAATTAAATTGTTGAAGACTTAAATCGATCATTATAACGTGGTTTGTTTTGACGACAGGGATTTGATTTGAGCTATGCTTGGAACCAATCAAACCTTTGTGTGGAAGTTGGAACATCGATATTTCGAACTCTCCTATTTTGAACTATTTTCGTCGGTCCTAACGACTACGAAAAATCGGTGTTCAACTGTATAATACATAAAATAATAAAACAACAGTAACAAACAAAACAATTTTGCGCCATACTTGAACGAAATTACTTTTAATAACTTTTTAGTTCTCTTTCAAAAGCCTACGAGTATTTGCTACATAAGAATGAGGCCCGAAATATAGAGGCCAAGCAAATTGATAGATTATCAATATTCTGTCAGATGTGTATTTCTCGCAGACTTATACATATATATTTATACCGAAGTCAAACGTTATTACAATCTATACATTATTTTAAACGGCAATACTTAGATCAAGTCATAGCACATAAAGTAAAAATTACACTAAAATGTATGTAATTCAGATTGGCCGAGCGGTTTGCGCGTCAGACTTTCGATCCCGAGGTCATGGGTTCGATTCCCTGGTGGGGGCACTTTTTATTCTTTTGTAATTTTTTTCTTGTTATAATAGTTGAGGTTTTTAGTTCAGATGCTTTAGTTTTCCAGTTTGTACATTTAATGACGTATATTTAATGACGTATATTTAATGACGTATTGTATAAAAATATATAACAATCTGTAAACAAATCCCATTAATGGTAATCCATTGTATGAGAATGGTTTAATGGAAACACCAGCGCACTCGAACGCGTGTTTTATGTTTCGGTGCCACAAAATCTCCAGAGAAAACAGTTCCTCGTAAATGACTTAAATCCATATCGGTTTCCTCGTAAACTGTTTTAAGTACGGCTTGCCTTAATGTAACACGCATATTAAGTTATGTTTGATTTGTGCCTTTAGCTACAGAGATCATACTAGTGAACACGTAAACAAAACAAAAGTGGTATTACTTAAGAATTTATTTTATAATTTAGAATGTTAGAAACTACAACATGTGAACGCATTTTCTACAAAATATCAATACATGTTTTATTTTGTTGTCAATGTTTAATGAAATGTATATTACGTTACAAATTAATTCGATCAAATCATTGATGACTAAATGTAACTTCATACGGACGATTTCGATGCATTTTCAAAACAATTTGACTTTATTACATTTTACCTTTACATTCCTTATATAAACTACAAAGACATTTCTTATATAAACTACAAAGTAAAATAATTCATCTGAAACACATACTAACGGATATTTACAGTGGATAATGTATATCTTAACACATTAATTCTGAAAGTAATGTACGGCGGCTGCCTCTATACAGAATATGAACACTGAAGTTCCCTCGAAGCTGACCTAGTTCGTACGAGCGATAAATGATGTGATAATGCGCGTGAAAACAATTATTGTCAATACATCGACAATGGCGAGAGTCACTTTACCGTGGTTTGATTAAATGCGCTGTGTGATTTTGACCTTGGCGTTTTTATTATAACTCATACAGCGATGTTTTTTGAAATCACTTGTTTTTGGTCTTTCAACCATCATCTAAGATCCAGTATTCACCGTTACATCAGAGGTACACATTCTAATACAGTTGTTTGAAGAGAAAAACAAAACTTCAATTTAAGCACAAATAAAAGAAATACATAAATACTAATATATTCACAAGGAGTAGTATACTGTTCATCTGTATTCTCGCGGTACTTAACCTTTAAGTAAATATTTGAAGCAAAAAACAACTAACAAAACATTTTCTTTCAATAACATGCTATAAATTGAAACTTTTCACGAAAATAACAACTGAAAATTGTGTTTTAAAGTTAAGTATTTGTCCTTAAATTATTCTGTTTTTCAATGCACCATGCAGCCATCTTGAAAAATTACGTCATCGGTAATCTCGCGGTAAAACTTTTGTTTTGAAATAAGTTTGCTGTTAGTGTATAAACAAACACAAATACACTTTAAATTGTTGGATTGTAACCTTTAACAAATATAACAAAACAATCATTTGAGTCTTCATTTGTATTTACTCAAGCAGACGAAAGTGTAAACATTGACACCCTAAGGTCTACCGATATCTGCAAGCTGATACGAAAGTTATTTATATTTATGGTTTCAAATCATAGTACTTCTTTAAATTCGAATGAATTAATTTATAACTTGTTATTTTCTTAAAGAAAACCAAACATATGTTAGATGTTGACAATTAAGCATGAAAATTCGAAGATAAACAATTACCGCGAAAATAGAGATACCGCGAGAATACCGATGCCGAGTATAATACATCAACTTGTTTATTATGTATTTTGTTTTCATTATTTCCTTTCAATGGTCAACGATAAATATTTCCAATTAGACCTTCATATAGATCGAACGAATGGTAGGTCATGTGCTATTGAATTTGTAACACTTTCTGAATAAACCAATGTACGAGTACACAATTCTACTGTTACTACACATGTATTACAAAATGTAAGCATAAGTGACATTTGGTCGTTAATTTGGATGATCGGAAAATTCGCAGGTTTCATTTTCAAGTACATACTATTCACATTTAGCCATAGTCGGTCCGAATATAAAATTATAAACGTAAATTTGTACATTACACTGTATAATACAAATTAAAAATACAAGCACTATTGTGAAAGAAACCATCGGTGTTCAGGACTGATGTTCATACAGCACATATGTAACAAGAAATGTCTTTAAAAAAAGACAATCGGCGTTGACATTAATATACCGAGATATCATTTTTACCCTAAACATATAATACAAGAGGGCCAAGATGATCGGTTACTTGGCTTCTCGGACCCCAGATTGTTTGGTCCCCACCTATATAAGGAGACTTCTAGAACCCCAGATATTTTGGACACGATAAGAAAACTTCTCGGATCCCAAAATTAATTTGTGATTCATTCAGTAATTATTAATATTTGTACCGTAAATAAACCGATCATACCGCCCCATGTTTTCACCAGTGATACATGAATTACCTAAATAATTTACTTAAACATCATTATTATATAAATTTGTCAGCCAAATTATAAAAATAAACAATGTACGAAAATAATTGCGGGAATGAATGAAAATTATTTTTTATCAGACGCATATAGTTATTCTTAAGTAATATACCCTACCTTGATCTTGGAAGTTATCTATGCATAATACACACACATTTCGAAGTCAATAAATCATGTATAGGCTAAAAAAGTTAATGATTTTTTTCTCAGCGCCGCAACGTAGTTTTATGGCCCGCCACGAATTTGATTTAATGCCCAAAAATATGTATTTACTATTTTTTGACAATCGCGCCCGGGTTTTAAAGGAGCAGTCCAGAAATATGTTAATAAAAATAAAACTTTGTAGAAAGTGTTTCTAATGGGCATGTTACCGAACAAAATACAAAAACTACGCATTTCAAATCCGTGAATTATTAACATTTTGGTAACTTGCTGTCGTCTATTGTCTGTATGCGATACTGGTGATGACTCTGGAGTAAACCAGTATGTATATTATAGTATTTCATTCGTACCAAGCGCTTTGAACAATGCCTTTTGTAAATAAGAAACATATTTCGGACGAATAAACACCATAAACGTTCATAAGAACTATTACTAAAATTACGATGTATTGAATAAGATCCCATGGACAGCGGCTTAAAATTAAACGAATCCGCATTTTAACATAGCGGAAGAACAGTAACCCGGTAAATATTTCGGTATTTCCAGTAACTTTCTTCCTTCTGAAATACTGTGTAAATTTTGAAAATAAGTCATATTCGATTGGGAACATTTATACATATCGTCTATTTGTTGATTTTAACTTTTGTTTCGTAGATGCTTTTGCTTGTATAATATTTCATATTTCATTCCATATTTTTTTAAAGAAAATCTGTGTCAATATAAGTCCTATGGAAACAATAAAAAATGCCAGCTACATTGACAAGTGTTGATTTTCCTTTCCAAAAATTATTGGTGATTTACTGCAAAAATAATTCATATTTTTGACAGTTTACAAATATGAATTACGAAAAGTTAAATTCTATAAATAGAAGTATTTTAATGCTGATGGTGTATCAGTTTAAAGGCACTTATGTTTGAACATTCGAATTGATTGCCTTTTTACATCAGCTTGCATAAATGACGATTTATGATAAATAAATCTATATTTAGAATTTTGTAAAAAGGAATACTTATGTTGTTATTAAAACTTAAAATTGTCTGTAATCTGAACTTAATAACTTGTTTTACTAAGCCATTACATAGTGCCAATAGAGAAAAGTAGGAGAAAAAAATACTTCAATAAAAAAAACTCGCCCTCCCTCCTGATTTTTTGGAAACAATGCCTGAGAAACAATTTATTATTTTTTTAGCCTTATACCGTGTATCGTAATGAAAAGCAATCTTCAGAGAACATTTCAGGGCATTTGAAATAATGATGACTTCATTTTGATAGCACAAACATAACATTTCATAAGACTATGGCGATTGAAAATTATATTCGGTAGGAATATGATGTATCAAGGGTTTCTGTGATAAATGGTTTTGCAAATCATGTATTAATGCTACGCAAATGAAGTAAAGGTAGCATGAATAACATTTCGACGTATTCAGAGACTTATTTCACCAGATTTTATTTATTGAAAGGTATCTTTTTATAGGTTGATTAACATCTACTGGAGATGTTGATAGAAATGTGCAATTCTAATTAATTATTAACAGAACGCAACCGCAATTCAATTTCAAATTAACATGCACAGTCAGTTTAATAACATAAATCCCCCCTTTATTGAAATATTCACTCTTGTGATTATCTGGACGCTAAGTGATGCATCGATATTATAACAGCTAGCTAAAATAGCGCTATTTTTAGAATGATCTTGAGTGTGTTGAACTCGCTAGAATCAATTGTTATTTAGCCTGGCTAAACAAAATAGTGGATTAATTCTGGGAAGAACATAAAATTCTGTTCATGACATACAATGAGCAAATATGTTCATACTTATGCTCAGTTCTAGAGTGTATATCAAGAATATGTTTATAACTTCATTTGAACCGCCTATGTAAACAAGTATGTACATTTTAATCCCCCAAATTATTCAGCAGTTGTTGGTATACATTAAAACATTGTTGCAAGTTTGCATTCCCTAAAATTAGACAATTTACCCAATTCTATTGGCATTCATTTTTCCAGCCGCATAATTATCGCACGAAATCTAGGTCAAAAGTGATCTTAGACAGCCACGCCGAAAAACAGTAAATTTCAAGTTAACTTTAAGTAAAACTCAAGTGACCATTTCGAATCAACTCAAGTGACCATTTCGAATCAACTCAAGTGACCATTTCGAATCAACTCAAGTGACCATTTCGAATCATATTGTAAATATGTATACAGTTACAGTGTACTGCAAATGAAGTGTGAACTGTAAATGTGAAATTTATAAATGTTTATATTTAAATTATGGTAAAATATGGAGCAACTGAATGAAGCATCTCCTCTCAATAGCGCTATACATGGAACTGTCTTAGAGTTCAGACGTTTTATAATTAGATTTTTTTAGTTTTTACGAACTAGCTTCATAAATACCTGCCCCGATTTAAAACGCAAGTGTAGTAAGAAAACACACAAAAAACTCCCTTAAAACTGAAAGCAAATTTGCTTGATACGTTTTACAAATAAAATTGAGTGTGATACAACAACACGTTTGCACATAAATTATAACTGTTCAGGTATGTCAATATTATTATATATCCATTGTTCAACAATGTTTGTATGTTGATTATCAGTACAGATCACGACTGTCAACATAGTGTTACTTGACGCAAATCTACACAAATGTGGAGCCGCCAATAGTGTCAGCATTGTTAAGGGTATGCATTAACAACGATTAATGCGACAATATGGCAATGTTTACATTTAAACGAGATTGTGGTGAATAATACTTCATATGATCGGCCAGAACTAATTGTCTTCACAACTTTCTTTTCATCCAACTTAAAATCAATCTAGCACAGCAGAGATAACGTAATGACTTATTGTGTACACACTGTCAAGAGTTTCGATTAGTTGCTGTAACTTACAGAATGACTTAATGGAATACACTTCAAACTGACATGCTTGTTTTCTTTCTACATAAATGTTCAGTTTAGTGTACCATTATTTAATCGCTGTTTGCTTTCTTTAAGTTTCAGAAAATGGAAATGTGCCACACAACAGAAATCATACCCAAGACTGTTATTTAAAGTGAAATTTATCATCCGAAAACCATAATCGATAAAAATGCCCGTTGAAAATGAAATGACGCCAGATCAAATTCAGTTAAAAGGAATGTATGCTGATATTTCACTGAACATGGATGACGCAGTGGCAAACAAGCACATCGAAGAAAATGGTGGAAAAGGGAAACTCTACCAAAGCAATGCAAAAGATCGCTGGAGTGAACTTAAGTCTGCAATGTCAACCACAAATACGTTGCAGGTCAAGAAGAACCGAAGACTCAGCAGGGGCGACTCGTTCTTACGAAAATTCTCCACCCGTAATCAGTCTGAAAACCATATTTCAGAGACCGTGGAAACCCGCGGATCAATAAATTCCGATAACAGGAAACACAGAGTTGTAAAGCCATTTGTTGTCCACCCTTCTGGCGGCTTGATGTTTTACTGGCTAGGCGCTGTGACATTGGCAGTGCTGTACAACTTGTGGACGTGCATCATTAGACAGGCATTTCATGAAATACAGACACGATATGCAGTTATCTGGTTTTGCTTAGATGGATTTGCAGACTTTGTGTATTTATGTGATATCGGTGTTCAGTTTCGAACTGGTTATCTTCACCAAGGACTGATGGTGTACGACTCTAAAAAGTTATGCAAGAATTATATGAACAATAAATGCTTTATAACTGACATCATCAGCCTTGTTCCACTCGATATGCTCCAGTTTTATACAGGCATACAGCCGATGTTGCGTTTTCCAAGGTTTCTGAAGGGGTACCGCAGTGTCAGATTCATGCACATGTACGAATCTCGGACAGCATATCCGAACCTGTTGCGGGTCGCCAACCTCTCTCACATTCTCTTTCTGGGATCTCACTGGTTTGCTGCATTTTATTACCTCATTTCCGAGGCGGAGGATTTTGAAGGAGTCTGGTCCTATCCCAAGCCAGAAGGCGAGTACGCCTCAGTGACAAGGAAATACCTGGCTTCGCTCTATTGGTCGACCTTGACACTGACAACCATCGGGGACCTGCCCCCGCCCGACACCAACTGGCAGTACGTACTACTGTACTAGTACCATATGATATGGATATACATACATACGTAGACACGTACGCACACTCGCATGCGCATACACATGCACATACATACATACACGCATACATGCATGCATACATAAATACAAACATACATGCATGCATACATGCATGCATACATAAACACAAAAATACATACATACATGCTGTACTAGTACCATACCACATGAATATACATACATACGTAGACACGCACGCACACTCGCATGCACATACATATACACATACATACATACATGCATATACACGTGCATACATCCGTGCATACATGCATGCATACGTGCATGCATACGCGCATGCATACATGCATGCATACGTGCATGCATACATGCATGCATGCATACATGCATGCATACATACAGGCATACATATATACGTACGTACGTACGTACATACGTACTTACGTCGTACTTGCTTACATACATACGTACGTACGTACATACATACATACATACATACATACATACATACATACATACATACATACATACATACATACATACATACATACATACATACATACATACATACATACATACATACATACATACATACATACATACATACATACATACATACATACATACATACATACATACATACATACATACATACATACATACATACATACATACTACATACATACATACATACATACATACATATATACGTACGTACGTACGTACGTACGTACGTACGTACGTACATACATACATACATACATACATACATACATACATACATACATACATACATACATACATACATACATACATACATACATACATACATACATACATACATACATACATACATACATACATACATACATACATACATACATACATACATACATACATACATACATACATACATACATACATACATACATACATACATACATACATACATACATACATACATACATACATACATACATACATACATACATACATACATACATACATACATACATACAAGGTTGTTCAAGGTCCATAATATTGTGCATTTTTTATAATCTGTGAATGATATTTAAAGAACTTCTTCTCCTAAACCTCAACTTCTGCTGCTGCTGATTCTACTACTGCAGCTGCTGCTACTACTACTACTACTACTTCTACTACTACTACTACTACTTCTACTACTACTACTACTACTACTACTACTACTACTACTACTACTACTACTACTACTACTGCTGCTACTACTACTACTACTACTACTACTACTACTACTACTACTACCACTACTAGTACTAGTACTACTACTACTACTACTGCTACTGCTACTGCTACTACTACTACTACTACTACTACTACTGATGCTACTGCTGCTGCTGTTATTGCTACTACTGGTGCTGTTGCTACCACCACCAGTACAACTGCTGCTGCTGTTGCAACTGCTAAAATTACTGTCACAACCAATTCTACATCATCTTAATCCAGCCCCCCCGACCAAGCCTGGTCTGTCCCAGGCCCTGAATGAGGCGTGTAGTGGGAAAAACGGGCTTAATGCTTGTGCGTAAACTGTCGTCTGTACATGCTGATCCGGGACGACACTACACGCATGCATTAAGCCCGGGTTTCCCGGCTAGCTCAGTTGGTAGGGTGCTGGACTGTCAATCCTGGGATCGTGAGTTCGAACCCCACCCTTGCCACATAACGTGTGTGGGGATTGGTCATGCAGTTATTTCTACGGCCATTCTCCCCCTACCTCTGATTCAATTAGGGTCCTATCCCAAGTAGGGCAGTTGTCAGTGACTGGCATAAGTATATGCACTCTATCGGCTAAGCTTGCCCAGGAAAACTTTGAGTCGGTTAACTGACTGCCGTGATATGACTGAAATACTGTTGAAAACGGCAAAAAATCCAAACAAACAACAAACAAACGAACGCAAAACTCCAGAAACGTATTGCTAACAACATGTCACTGCATCGGATTCAATACTTTTATTCTTACTTGTCAACATTTTGTGTTAAGTCCCAATCAGTAAAGTTAATTATGACATATTGCGGACAAAAGTAACACCTACTAAGCGATTATAAAATAATCCCTTTTTATCTCGGATGTCTTCCAAATTGCTAAATTGTTTGATATCTGTTTGTGATGTGGAGCCAATTGATGTGGAATTGTGGTGTTTTGCATGCATGTTTGGTGTTATGCTATGCCATGTCTAAAAACTCGCACGAACGTTGACATCGAATCTGCTTTCCATATTTCATCACAAATCACGTACTTTGTGTCAGACATAAGTGTATAGCATATTTCTTTCTTGACAGCGTTGCCTAATTATTTCGACAATTTCTGCTCCCAAGTCGAGCTACGCCGACAGCTACGCTTTAGACTAATTATTGAACAAATCATAATTATTTTCTTTCAGATTTGTCTACGTTAAACCAGACTACTTTTTTTTTTCGTTGTAAACGTTTCGAAGTGATATAATCTGTTTTTGTTCTCTAAATACATTTATTGATACAATCAGGTTTAGGTTTGTGTCTAATGATGGGAATTTCTCTTAAAGGCCTAGTTTAAGGAATGTCTGGCCTCTCCATGGGGGTTTTCCACTCTTTGTATTTGTCCACTATAAAATCTCTTGTCATCTTGATTGGGCAATAGCTAAGTGCACTGTTTCTTCTGCAGCAGTGTATTGATATGAGCTGATAAGGGTCGCCACACTGTTGTATTCACACGGTGTCAACAGCATGGTGCAAATGCACAGGAGTACCATACCCCAGAATGTTTTTTTTTTTTGGGGGGGGGGGGGGGGGCAAATGAGGAGGGATTAAACTAGGCCTTTACGGTTTTCAAAGTTCTTATGCCCAGACAGCTCTTTCATTGTGCAAGTGCTCTGCAAGCATTATCCGATGCGCTTTTGTGCAAACTAGGCTAGGGCCAAAACATGTTTGTGGCATCAGGGCATCAGGACATCAGGGCATCAGGGCATCAGGGCATCAGGACATCAGGGCATCAGGACACTAACATTGCTCAATATTCAGCTTAATTAGAGTAATTAGAACGCAATGTTTAGTTGACAAAAAAGTAAAAAACGTAATGAAATTAATTACGAACAAAATAAGATGAATATATCACCTAAATCTTCGAATAGAAAATAGCAAAAAATGCTTCACGAAAGTCTATAAAAACTTGTGAGACGGCCCAATTTCGCGAGTCGGTCGCGTTACCGCAAATATACAATTTTTAAGGATGGCCTAGCTAAGCAGGTGATCCCATTGTATGATAACTGTACAAACTTCTCAATAATCTGAATATGGATGGTATATGTGACAACGTGTTTTACTTTCTGAAGTGAAATAATGCTCGCTGTCTTATTTTCAGATACAGCTTTGTTATCCTGAGCTACTTGATTGGGGTGTTTATTTTTGCCACAATTGTTGGTAAGTAATTATACCGTATGTCAATGATACTAAAATATTGTAAAAGTAAACCGTTTGTTACAAACGCATTATATACGCGTTTTAGTTATAATAAAACATAAAAGTAAAATAAATAAAATAAATATTGCATGGGAATATTATATATCGTATGTCATCAAATTGTCCATTTCAATCAATATTCCTACGGTTGATTAAATATTTTATCAAATTATTTCTTAGTAAAACGATTGGATGTATCAACACTTTATTACTTACCGAAAGGAAATGTATAGCGAATGCAAATCGACGAAAGTTAAAACAAACATAACATACCGTATTTAAATAGGGATTAACTATTATGATTTTACATGTTAAACATTGAACGCGTTCTTCCTAAAAAGCCGTTTTGAAATCTAATCTATACCAGTAGGATGTTAAAACAAACCGCATGTTTGAATCTGTCGGAATGTATTAATCACTACATAGCCACATACACAAGTCAATTCGTGTTTTGCAACGCACAACCCACTACTGATAGATATGAGGGGTGTCGTGGGAAACCCGGGCTTAATGCATGTGCGTTAAGCGTCGTCCCGGATCAGCCTGTGCAGTTCGCACAGGCTGATCCGGGACAGCACTTTTCGCCTACATTGGATTTATGTTTAGACGAGACTTCATTGAAACAGAAAATACAATAAAAGCGGAAAGAGCCGTCCTGGATTAGTGCCTCATATTGATTTTCATATTCAACAGGCCAAGTGGGAAACGTGATAACAAACAGGAACGCTAGTCGTCAAGAGTTCGAACGACTTCTGGTACGTGATTTAATTTCAATAAATGACATGCATGTCATCATTCGCAAAACTGTAACTATATATACAAATGAGTGAAGGTTAGTTATGTCAAACACATATTGAACATGCATACTTGTTTTTCTTTCTTTCTGTGTATATTTATATATTACAATGACTTATTTGTGCATGTAAATGTGATTTCAGGATGGTGCCAAATTTTACATGCAGATGCACAATGTCCCTTCCGACCTCCAGAAACGAGTACAGAGGTGGTACGACTACGTGTGGACTAGGTAGGAAAAATGGATGCCAGTGTTATACTTCTTTCATCAGTTAGTAGCAAATCCATATCTTTACATTCTCGCGAAACTATCATGACTAAGCTCGCATAATTGGAGACATATCGTGAACGAGTAAAGTCACGGACTGGGATGCTATTACCATGGGACATGATATGCATTAACGCATAGCATGACAAGACATCTTTAGTATTCCAAATATTAGACGTATTGAACGACAACACAAGTCACTTTAGAAATTCCGTTCCGACAGTAGATGCAGACAATATAAGCATTTACCAATAGTTATCCAACTTTCCCATATCTATTCAGTTGGGATGTATCAAATCAGCAAAACTGATTGCAAATATATACATATACCATATTGTGTCCTGTAAAATAATTTGCAGAAGATCGTATATACTTTTTGCTGTTTGAATAGATCTAATGATGAATATCTTCAATTGATTTAATTGTATTTTAATCTGAGATAAAATGCAATGAACCCATATAAACATAAGGTATGTGTTCGTTCGTTTATCTTTATGGTTTTATTATTGAAGGCACATATGAGTGTAATGATTGGTGAAGCATGATATATGTTATGAGCAATATCCACTTAACAAATAAAAATAAAATCCAAGAAAGAAGTAAATCAGTTGCCCTAGTAAACAGTTACCCTGGTAAATCGCCTTTATACGTTTTAGAGGCCGTTTGAACTGCAACGACATCAACTCTCTGGGCCTCCTACCCGACAAGTTAAAGACAGAGCTGGCGCTGCATGTAAACCTCGGAACTTTGAAAAAGGTAGAGGGGCAACGAGGATCTCGTGTATTTGACTACAATCCCGTTGAAAATATCCGCTTTGAAACAGTATTACATCCTCCGTATTGAATGCTAAATAACGTACTGAAGCGTATATAACGTACTGAGAAGTCACCAGGGTGGACATACTGGGGTACGAGAATAATGAGCCGTGTTTTTACGCTGTAAAAATATAAATTGCAATGACGTTATGCTCAAAAGTAAAAAAATTAAGTAAATTTCTGAAAGTCGTAAAATTCCTTAAATCTGTGGCTGTTCCGTTTCAAGTTTATTTTGTTAAAAATGGTTTTAAATTGGTTAAGAATGATATGCTTCGTATATTACCTTACTCAGTTATAAAACATTAATATTCACAAGGAAAATTTTATTTGAATTGTACACTTAAATGTGACTTAAGTTAAGATTTTCCTAAAGAGCTTTGTGAATGTGGTCCCTGATATCGGTACCTAATGGGATCTTGCGTATATGACGTTCCAGGTGACGATATTTCAAAAGTGCAGGCCCGAGTTTCTCCACGATTTAATGTTGAAGATGAGAGCTTACATATTCACTCCCGAAGACTTGATATGCAGGCGTGGCGAAGTGGCAAGGGAGATGTTCATTATTGCAGACGGCGTGGTGGAAATACTGGGGTACGAAAAAATTGTGTTGCTACGCTGCGGAAATAGTAAAGTATATATGTCAATGACGTCATGTTGTTTTATTGTACGGGTTTCTGACATTTAATTTTCACATAGATTTACAAAACACAATGTGGCACAGAGTATTTTTAGTGCCATTTACTTAATGTCCTCATGGGGAAATGTTTTACCAGATTACTGTTTGAATGAATGTCACGGTATTACAGAGACAACGGCACAGTACTGACGCAGATGAGCACAGGAGACTTCTTTGGAGAAATCGGAATATTAAACCTTGACGGCGGAATAAACAGGCAAGTGACTATGGGCTGATGACGTTTGTATATACTTCAAACCAAAAAATAAACGTTCGTAAAGTACATGCCAAATTGCCACGGTTACGTAAATGATGTACACACATAAATACATGCGGTCATCGTAAAATCGCTCTACTTCGCAAATTTGACCAGTTAATCCCAGTATCCCAGTAGCTTCATAAAACAAACTTATACAACAAACAGAAGATTTTAGTCAAATTTATTCAAACCTTGAAAAAATTATCTACATTCAAACTTAGCGCAAGTTGCTTTTTTGGTTCAGTATACGTATTTCCGACCCTGTTGTCTACGCGCTTTTTGGTTCAGTATACGTGTTTCCGACCCTGTTGTCTACGCGCTTTTTGGTTCAGTATACGTGTTTCCGACCCTGTTGTCTACGCGCTTTTTGGTTCAGTATACGTGTTTCCGACCCTGTTGTCTACGCGCTTTTTGGTTCAGTATACGTGTTTCCGACCCTGTTGTCTACGCGCTTTTCTTTTTTTCCCCCAAACTAAACATATTGAAAGATAAACGCTCGTGCCACTTACATACAAGTTTAATAAAACATCACCAATGTTTCAGGCGCACTGCAGACGTGAGGTCGGTCGGTTACTCCGAGCTGTTTGTGCTGTCCAGAGAGGACGTACTGGCCGCGCTAAAGGACCATCCAGATGCTGAGGTAACAAACACCTTAATTGTGCACAGTAATCAGTGTTCCAAATAAATTAGGTGTGTCGTGGGTAAACCGGGCTCAATACCGCACAGGCTAATGCAGGCTAATCCAGGACTAATCCAGGTTAATCCAGGACTAATCCAGGCTAATCCAGGACGGCACTTTCCGCCTACAGTGGATCATTGTTTAGAAGAGACTTTCTTGAAACAGAAAATACCATACAAGCGGAAAGTGTCGGAAAGTGTCGTCCTGGATTATCCTGTGCGGACGATACTTCACGCGGTTTCCTCACGGCACGCCTAAAATATTTGTACTGGGTGTAAATGTACGCTTACTTCTGAAAATTTGGGAGTAAATGTACACTCTCTTCAGAATTTGTGGAGGTAAATGCACTCTCTATGTAGGATAAATTGGGTAGATTTACATCCAACAATACATTACGATATGAGGAGAAAACCCGAGTATTGTTAATAATAATCCTTTAAAATGTAGTCATTTGATTACAATAACGTTAACAATAAGAATTCTGAACATTTGAAGACTATTATTGCTTACTACTGAACACAACATTCAGGTAGACAGGCCTGTCAAAACTTTCTGTTTCTGTCTTCCAGTCACTAATCATATACGCGAACATCGAAAAAATTAAGCATAAATGTTCACCCAAAGTTTTATTTTCCTGCGTATCTTCAAATTGTTTGCGCGTAATTTACGCGTGTATGCGTCTTATCTGGGCATCTGCAGTAATACATAGGTTAATGTAAGCTCACGTGAGAAAACGACCTTGGTATCATTCTAACGTTTTACTACAAGAACTGTATGTTATTCATGTACATCTAACTGGAATACAATACAGTTTGTCAGGTCGGAATACAAATTGGCTAAATACTGAGACTCACGTGAGAAAACGACCTTGGTATCATTCTAAGGTTTTACTACAAGAACTGTATGTTATTCATGTACATCTAACTGGAATACAATAGTTTGTCAGGTCGGAATACAAATTCGCTAAATACTGAAACTCAGAGAAATATACGGGTAGTTATCAGAGACAAAGTTAAAATTAACACGTTCAACACTAGATCTACTACATGTGTATATATTTTATAAATATGAATTTCTAAGCATTACTATATATATTACACCATTAGTTTATTCGGTTAATTATTGTATAATATACAACGCATCGACAAATTAAATATTTATTTTGTAGATGATTATCCGTGAATACGGACAAAGACGGTTAAAGGAAATTGAGAAACATCGCCAAAAAGGTCGGAGCGCACCTGGATCGCCGGACTTAGTCTCGTTTCGTGTTAACAGATCAACAAATAAAATTCACAGTGAAACGGAATTGTCACCAGGAAAGCATTTACAGAAGTTGCCAAAAATGTCACCAAAAATTAGAAAATTCTTTAGTCTTAAAACCAGACGCCTTGCTAAAGCTGCTTGCTATACTAGAAATGGGATAAAATTGGCATACCATTCTTCTCTCAAAAACACGTTCTGTAAGGAACATTTAGACGAACATACAGACGGTATTAATGGAGGTCAGATACCATCTGGCTCCTTAGAGATTATCCAGGTACGAGATCAACCTGAGATCGAATGGGAGTGTGCCTTTAGAACAAAGTCCAAGCCTCCTACAAGCCCTAAAATCACAGACTTGGTGCTGTCCATCTTCAAAAGACGCACGAGTGGCTATAGCTCTGTAGAGACTAGCGACAATGACAATGAAGTAACTGAGAAAGATGGACATACAAACCCAACAACTGATATACCATCGGACGGTGAAATACACGCTACAGAAGAATTTCCCCGTACTAACTGGTCTCAGGATAGAAGTGGACAATCAGATAACACCACATCCCGACGCTTATCATTGCTTAGTGAACACGCTGGATATAGAAGTAGACAATCTTCTGTAGTCTGTTCTATCCCACGTATAATACTTACACAGGACACAGACAGGTCATCGAGGTAATAAGATACATGCACCACATCATGTACAACTTGGAAACAGTATCATGGTACATACGATATATAGGTTATCGTTATCGCAAGTAATACGTATAAGCAATAATTGGAGTCGTAATTAACGAGCTGACAATACATGTACATCAACGATTGCCACCTTTGAAAGACCTTAAATATTAGTGATCGGTAACTACTTCAAATGCTAAAATGTTAAATATATTTTCAATGACATAACCGTCTATTGCAGCAGCGAAACTGACAACGAGGTTTCCCGTGCTTCTCCCACGCTGTTAAAGTACCCCAAAATGTCGTATGCAAGAACCAGCATTCCTTGTGCCCTACCAGTGGGCACGTTAGACCGGTAATGCCAGATTTTCAAATACATGTGCATGTGCATGGGTAGGAATTACAAAGCCTGTTTGTATTTAGTTTCGAAGTGTATGAGGTCCTTCTGCGTCGAAGCTGCATGTGAGGACCCGGGGTGTGCGTGCCCCAGCACCCCTGCCTAATTTACTTTTTGACTCATTGACGAATTTTGAATCATAGGTATTTATCTTTTACTGAAATATTTTTATTTTGGTGTGGTCTTGTGCTGTGGGGGGAAGCCGGAGTACTGGAGGAAACCTTACCTTACCTGTCCGGTATGGTGACCACCAACCAAACTCACCTAACTGCCGGGAAACCCGGGCAGCCTAGGTGTAGAGCGAGTGTACCAACCACTGCGCTAGCCGGACAGCAAGTACAAATTTTAGCCGTGTGTGTGTGTGTGTGTGTTTAGTACATTTTTATCGAGTACACCGGGATTCTTTCCCATATGGCAATCGCCCCGCAGAAGACTTATTGGTTGGGTTACGGTGGATAGATACAGGAGATGCCCCGTTCCAGAGGCGTCCTGGGTCTTTTAGTGCCCGATGTGAAGCACCTAGTACACTGCACATCGGTAAGGGTGTAGCGGGGGCTCGAACCTGCGACCCATGGGTTGTGAAGCCAGTGTGTTACCACTAGACTACGGATCCGCCACTCACAAAGCCGTTCGTAGTAATACGCTATATATGCTTGCAAGCATGATAACGACAGTCGTATTTGTATTGAGACGTCTTTGCGGGTGCATTGGCAGACGAAATGTAAAACATTAGTACGAGTGATACAAATCTCTGTACAGTGAGCTCTCCATTTCAAATAAGGCTAAAAAATAAATTGCGTGTTTCGGGGAACAGTCTCAAAAAGTCAGCTAGGGTCGGGATTGAGTTTGTTGTAACTTTTATTAAAGACACATTTCGGTCAAAAAACATTGAAAACTATCTAAATTCTCATGAATACGGATTTCACGGAAAACAATTGTCGCTAAAAACTTTAGGATGGGGGGTGGGGTCGCTAGGTAGGGTCGGGTTGCCTGTAACGCTGATTTTTTTTTTTGGGGGGGGGGAGGGGCTAAGGAATATAACAGGAGCTGTACATGTTGTCCGAACATAATGGGTCGTAGTTACACTGATGAAGTTGTTTATTTATATTTATATTTGACTGGAAAGTAATGAGTCACATTTTTTGCAAACTAAATCATCGCTTTTAAATTTGGACGAAATTACATATACTCCACTGCCAAAAAAACAAGGTGTAATATTGAAAATCAAGATTTCTCATTGTATAGTACTTCTGTTATATATACTCAGTAGCAACTCCCATCGAAGGTCTCCGCGGAAGTACAGCATGCCTCCTCCTCTAGACCTC
This sequence comes from Congeria kusceri, assembly GCA_027627225.1. Lineage (NCBI taxonomy): Eukaryota > Metazoa > Mollusca > Bivalvia > Myida > Dreissenidae > Congeria > Congeria kusceri. Next base: position 70,382,125 of record CM051027.1, read on the forward strand.
CCTATCGAAGTGTCTCCATTCCCAAGTCTGAGGGGTCCGGCACAGAACACATCAGACTTACAGCTGTCTCTGGAAAGGTTGAAAAATCACGTTGAAAACAGGCTGGTATGTATAATAATTGTATTTTTATAGTTTATGCGGATAAAGGCACGTTATACATGTATATGAAGACAATATTGGGTAAAGTGCAAATACGTAGTAACATTAAATGTGTGTCGTATAATATTATTGTTCTATATGAATTACCTTTCAACGTTGAAGAATCTTCAGTGCTTAACTATACAAGTTTGATATCGTATCCTTCTTTGATAACAGTAATCTTCTATGTATTTATTATTTACATAGCCTTACACCAATTTTGCATACCTTATACATTCATAATTACATATTAGCAGTACAAAGCATAAACATATGTGAAATAAAGTAACTTATTTGCATCTTACATACCCAAAGTAACACAACCTTTAGAAATGAGGCGTGTCGTGGGAAACCCGGACTTAATGCTCGTGGGTAACGTGTTCCCAGGCTGCACAGGCTGATCCGGGATGACATTTTCCGCCTACAGAGGATGCATGTTTAGAAGAGACTTTCTTGAAACAGAAACAGAAACTGCCATATAAAGCGGAAAGTGTTGTCCTGGATTTGTCTGTGAGGACTGCACAGACTGATCCGGGACGACACTTTAGGCATATGTATTAAGCCAGGGTTTCCCACGACACGCCTCATATGTTATTGTGTTTGTGCGTAGGACGTGCTGGAGGCATCGTGCAATGACACCTATATTCTTCTACAACGATCCATGGCGACCCAGGAACAATTAATGACACTGATCTTGAACTCGATGAAGTCTGAAGTGCAGGTATTAAATAAATAAGTGTAATAATATACTGTTATAGCTAGTCGTATTAAAGATCAGAATTAAAACGAAATTGTGACAAACATTAATGCATTACTAGTATTCCAATAACATGTAGATCTACATAAATAAGTTTTAAATTGATTAATTGTTTAAATAAGGGTGATTTTTTAAAACTTAAAATATTTAATTAAGTTAAAACATTTAATTGTCGGATTTAATCCATATAATTTGGTAAATAATCATTGTTTCCAGAATACAACCTATCTGTCACCGTGTAGTGTTGTATCGCCAAATCGCAGTACCATACAAAGACGTCAGGACTCGGGCGAACCCTTCAAGATTCAACACATAAGAACCACTGAAGAAGGTGCAGCTTGCCATCAACCTAAGGCAGAAAATGAGACAAAAAGTGCTACCAATAACACCAAAACTGACACACATAACGAAGTTAGTGATGAGTCCTCCACATTCCATAACAGACCGCGTAGAGTCGAGACAAGCAATAACTATAAGAATGATTCGGTGGGCACAACTGACGGATGCTCTACTTCCAACCCCTATATAACCCATTTGTAGAACCATTATTTATATCGTCTCTTTCATATTGGAAAAATAATTTATTTTGTGAATAAATTGTATTGTGTTCTATCTAATAAAACGTTTGTGCCAATAACATATACAATCTAATACAGTTCAACACCGCTATTTCGAACACCGTTAATTCGAATTAATCGTTATTTCGAACTATGTTTTTCGGTCCCGATGTTTTCCTCCTTTATTTAACTAAAATAACAATCATTAATTCGATGCTGCCTATTTCGAATGCATCTCTATTTCGAACTAATATTTCGGCCCCAACTACGTTTTTCAAACGTTATCATCAGTGTTTATTTCGAAGTCGCACCTAGCCCAAGCTGTCTATCAAAGGTGCGATGACTTGGCAGTTAAGTTTAAGCTCTCATACATGTATATACAAGCTTACATTATGGCGAAACAGAAGATGCTGATATGTAAATATTTCATTAATTAATCGTGAATTTATAATTCTAACATGATACTCGGTCATTTTTCTATAGACAAAGAACATAATTATCGTTGTTAAACGTCCCAATAAACAACGCAAAAAGAAGTCCCGATTCTGAGCGGAGCATAGTAAAAAGTATTCCCAAGTACAGTTGAAAAAATATATGTAAAATAATGTTAGAATCGAAATAATTTTCGCATTATCGTTGTGTATCGGCTAATAAACAACTCTTTGTCGTTTTGATGCTTGCCTATTAAACAACTCGGGCTAACGCCCTCGTGGTTTAATTCCTACGCATCAGAACTCCAAATCGTTGTTTATTGGCCGATAAACAACGTTAAATCGAAAACTATTTCTTAAATAACCATACAATATTTAGACTTTTATATAAAATGCCCCTGCGTTCATTATGCGTAGAACAGGTTTTTCAAGCCTTAACAGTTGTTACCATTAAACTTAAGAAAACTGTGATGCCCACTTGTCAATACTTTGTTGCAATCACGTTGTTACAGCAACAATATAGTTTGGTTGATATAACGGTTCTCGTGTTGTTATTGGTAACCATAACAGCATATATATTGTTAATCGGCATCGGTCACATAATTCAGTGAATGCTTTGGCATTGACGTAGTGGTAACAGATCATTACGGAAGAACTTCGCAAAATCATGAACGTGAAAGTATAATTTTGATCGTATCCAGATGAACAATTAGCTTATTGACAGAGATTGAAAACCGATTCCAAACACCACGATTCATGTATATGCATATGTATTGCATAGGATAGTATATTTGGTCTTGATGGCATATTCATGGTCCATGAATATGTCACCAAGACCAAATATAGTATCCTGACCATGAATATGTCATCAAGACCAAATATAGTATCCTATTCAATACATTGTATAAAACATTACGAACCAAAACGTATGTGTAACTGTGATATTTGAAATGAATTCCTTTCGCATCAAATCAGTTTCACGTATTCTGTACACCGATTGATGGGTAACATAGACCACGCAATAAATTTAATACATTCACCACTTCACCATTTCGATATATTTCATATTGTCTTGTCAATGCGTGAGTGAGTGTGTGAGTTAGTGAGTGCGTTAGGGAGTGTGTGAGTGAGTAGGTGAGTGAGTGAGTAGGTGAGTGAGTGAGTGAATGAATGAGTGAGTGAGTGAGTGTGTGAGTGAGTGAGTGAGTGAGTAAGTAAGTTAGTTAGTTAGTTAGTTGGTTAATTAGTTAGTTAGTTAGTTGGTTAGTTAGTTAGTTAGCTGGTTAATTAGTTAGTTAGTTGGTTAGTTAGTTAGTTAGTGAGTGAGTGAGTGAGTGAGTGAGTGAGTGAGTGAGTGAGTGAGTGAGTGAGTGAGTGAGTGAGTGAGTGAGTGAGTGAGTGAGTGAGTGAGTGAGTGAGTGAGTGAGTGAGTGCGTGTGTGAGTGAATCAATAAATCAATAAATCAATCAACCAAGCATTCATTCATTCATTCAATAAGTAAATAAGTAAATAAATATATTGGTGAAACCAATTTGTAAAATGCAGCTAATGCTGATCAAACCTGCATTCTTTCTTAACGTACTATATCTATATGGATCACAAATACGCTGCACCAACGACTTAAGACTGATGAAGCAGCTGTTATTATACTTATTTATATTATTATTATTTACTATGAGCTATGTTATTCTCTATACATTTATATAATATGACATCAACTTCAAAAATTGGCAGTGAATTATGAAGAAATATTTATCGTTGATTATAAATTATTGAGTTAATAATAATATTTTTTCAACCCAACTTATGACAATGTCCAGCCCTCGCATCTTGTCGAAAGTCAAGCGCAATGCTTTGATTCACTGGCCATGCTGAACTAGCTTTTGAACTCGTAGCTATCTAGCAGCTATCTGTGCCGAAGTCGCAAGCTGTGGTGGTGTGACTGATATCGCATTAACCGATACATGCGTGGTGCAAATTTGTTGAACATGGTAATTACAAAGTTGTAACGCAGTTTAATGGACTATATAAGTCGAATGCCAATGTTTATAAATACCCAGAAACACACAACATTAGTATGTTCACGTTTATGCCTTCACATCCATCTATAACACTTTGAAAAATAACTAGGACTTAATTCTGAAACACGAACCAAGTATAATAAAGGGCTTATATCATTTTCAAGATATTTTCACCGATCAGCAATGCACCAGCAGCAAAAATTTAACAGCACGACAGTATATTAGTAAGTATATTAATACACAGTTTAATAGTAAGCACAATTTAGCAAATTGTACAATAATAAATGTTGAAAGTGATCCTAGAGGGTATTTTCCTAACGTTGGTTTTACATATTTATTATCAAGCTTATTTTTGTATGCCAAGGTATTTGACAATGTTTAAAGGGACTTGTTCACAGATTTTGCGCATTTTTGATAAATGCCAGTCAATGTCTTAACTGCAAAAAACTACAGCATCTGGACTAACAAATAACATAAATGAGTAAAAAAGTTAATTCAAAAAATTGCCTTCGGCTGTGCTCGAACCAACGACCATCGGGATCAACAAATCTGCCGCTCTAACCACTCGGCCATTCTGAAATACTAAGGAGGAAATGTTAACGCTACGTAGGTTATACATGTGTTTCCAAAATACCGATGGATAGCGTTACAAAAGCTTTATAATGTTATCCATTTGATGAATATTTATAAACGACTCTATATTTCCTATATATTTCTTTGTCAGAAGTGTCATTTTGCTTGTTTGTATATAATGCACTTTTATTTTTGGGATCTATGACAAACATTTTGAAAATAGTCAATTTGCAAATCTGTGAACATGCCCCTTTAATGAAGGATTACACATACGTGTAACATCTATATTAGTCGTCCCTTGAAAGCCACAATATGCTATCGGCCTTCTTTGCACATATGCTAATAGCACATTATGACTTTCAAGGGCTCTGGACACACGGCTTGAAATCTGAGAGTTTTTTGTTCTAAATAAGGATTATAATTCAAAAACCTTCCGATCATTTACGGGTTAAGACCATACTAGTACATTCTTAAACCGCACTTCATTTCGAGTCTGTAGACATGAATACAAACACATTTATTTAGACATCCCAATCGTTATAAGACCATGTGCATTCTTAAACCGCACTGCATTTCCGACGACCCTCATTGTAGTACGGAATTCCATATATGCCAGCGTACTCTTACCGCCTACTGCCTGCTGTTATCCGTCTACTGTGTATCATTTTCGGCCTAAGCAGCTTACTGTTTAATGCTTGCTATTTACTGCGTACTGTTTACTGCTGAAAAATAACAATATTAAAAGCCATGTTCAATATGTAATAACTAACACAAATTTGTGTAATTAATGTTTATAAATCATTAAAACGAATTCTTTATAAAAAATACAAAAAAAAAAATTACACACCACAATAGTTCTTTTAACTGTTAATAATTTTATTTATTTATTTACTTATTTCGCAATCTGGTTAGAATAAAGAAGTCTTATTTAAATATGCACACAATATTTAATAATTGGTTTTAGACTTAGCTTTGCGTCTACTAAGTATGTCTCTTCTTTATGGTCTGCGTGTTCCTTTTATCTCTATTTTGGCTTCATTTTCTAAAGGTATCTATTCAGTATGAACTGCACGGCTTAAACGCAGTCTGCACAGCGAATAGTGCAGGCTGCACTCAAAGCTGTGTTTCATACCCTTTGGTACGTACTGGGGTTTGCAGTCAGCAGTTAACAGTACGCATTACGCAATTAACAGAAAGCTGTATAAAATAAGCTGTTCAGGCAGTAAATGATACAGACTAGACGGACTGACAGTAAGCAGTAGACGGCCACAGTACGCTGTCGTATAATTATGTAATTCTAATTAGGTCGTGAACCATATTACCCAATTATCGTACCATAAATTTCGTTCAACATCGCGGCGTGTATAAGGATTTAACACTACCTCGATCGTTGTAAATCATTTGACTGCGAACGTACACAAATAAGGTAAAGTTGGATACTATTTTCTGCAAGTGTTTATGTTAAAACCAGGTTTAACTTTCAAATTGATTTTACGTAAACGAATAATGTTATTTCAGTTTGCACAATGTTTATATAAAGGAAGAAGAGAGCACTATTTTGAGTCTGGAACCATGTACAAAGTATATACAACTTAGGTTGAGTTTCATACTATTAATGAAAGGGATTTTCAGTATCTATACATGTAATTGCAATATAAAATAACACACACTGACATCATATGACGTAGATATTGAAACACCTGCAAGAATAAGAACTACATTCGTGCAATACGATCATGAACTATCGAAGTTCTTAACCCAAGCACAGTAATGATTTATTAGACTAAATGGATTTGAGATCCTATGTTTGGCGTGAATAGGACCAGCGTTATTTTCACATGTAAATGAGAGAACAGTGATGTGCATTGCGCAATGTTTAATGTTGTAAGTACTAGTACTAGTGACTATTCAGTTTTTGGGGATTATAGTGACATGTGTTCCGAAAAAGACACTGAATACCGGTCAGACATCGAATGGCACATTGCGTATTAAACATCATTATTATCAGGTTGGGTAAACTTTCTTCAATTTTCAATCAGAATTTTTATCACCAGATTCAAGTAGCAATTCAGTTTTAATTAAAACCCTTTATCAAAACACGTGTTTTTATTAAAGCAAACAATTTCAATGTTGTACATCGTGTTCAGGATGAGCAGGTCACGTGGCGGGGGCTGTGTGGTGCTTGTCACAGGGGGAGCCGGGTTTCTAGGTCAGCACGTGGTGGGGCTCCTGCAGACACGTGCAGACCACGTGATAGAAGTGAGGGTACTGGACGTCGTCCATTACATCAACAAACTGAGTGGGTTCTTCGCATACTAATGATCACATACTAGTTTGAACCACGACAGAACGTTATTAACATGCATTTTAGAATCACGTGCATGCTTTTGACATCCATTTTTATCATGTTCGATGTATTTGGTACGTTGAACGATTAGCAACAGTTTTACAAAATATGACAGCTTTTGAATTATTCAAGAAGCAACCGCAAATACATAATTTGCATTTAGAAATGCATAGCTGGAATAAGTGCACTTGACACATGTATCAACGTTCGCAATTGTAAAATATGTGTAAGGCGGATTTCCTTAGACTTCTTATGTGATGTACAAATGTTTTGGAATTATGTTGAGAGTAACAATAACATAGCATTAGCAGTTGAGAGTAACAATAACATAGCATTAGCAATACGTATTGTTGTCTTAATTATTAAAGATTATGCACACAAAAAGCCCCTGAGATGTTATGTAGGCAGCATAACGGATAAAAAGTTGTTGAGCGAGGCCTGCCGAGGTGTGCACAGCGTCATCCACATAGCTGGCATCCCAGACGCCTCAATGTTTCCGAACAGCAGCCGCATTCACGACGTCAACGTACTAGGTAGCGCAAAAGACATCACAAACGTTTGACCATTCGTCTTTCTGTACATTAAATGTGTAAATATGCGGGTATAACTATACTCTTTCATGTATGTATGAAGGTCTTTGGAATTAAAGAGGGACTGTCTGATTTGTATAGATTTATTTCATGTCTCTTTCGTTACGCACTAAAACACCTTTTTATATAACATAAATACACGTCAACATCGAAAAAAAATACTTCTCTTATTGAAAAATCCATATATATATTTCTGTCGGTAGAGAACCGTTTATCCTACAGCAACGTCTACATTCGGTTTTGAATAAGAAATAAGGACTGCGCATGCGCAATCAACCAATCTGACTCATCAAAGCGCTGTGTATACATGTATACAGTAGTTCGCTGCGCAGCGACGTTTTATTTTAGTTTCAATTTTTCTCTTAATCGCATTTCTGAACAAAGGTTATTCTCAACATATATAATATTATTATTTTAAAAATATTTTGACACCATTAGAATCAATGGATGGTTTTACATTATAATTTTCGCACAGAGTCGTACAGTCCCTCTTTAATGAACTTGGTCGTATTTAAATACTGGTTTTGAAGGTTGTATATTTGTCTGCTTGTTTTATTCGTTGAAGGTACGTTCAAGCTGGTGTTGACAGCTCTGGAGACAGCCGGAATTAGGAGGCTGATCTTCTGCAGCTCCATGTCGGTTGCTATTGGTTACGACAACGATGTCACGGAAGGCATAGACGAGACCTGCCCCTTGCCCTCCCATCGGATGTATGAGCCCTACGCAACGTCGAAGCTGATCGGAGAACAAATAGTTCACGCAGCTAATGGTATGGATTTCAGGCAGCTTGTCGTCGATGTTTATAAGGCGTATGTGTTGCGTTTGTTCATTTCATTATGTGTTGTACTATAAAAAGTCACGTTCCATACCAAAAGAAAGTTGTTTAATGTTGTATTTTCTTTCTATATATTTCAATGCCTTTATCTCATTTCTTTTATTTTTACTTTTATGTTTTCAAAAGGTGACAGTTTCAAGGCATTGATATTACGGCCAACAGTGATGTATGGTGAGCTGGACAGTGTGTATGTCACGTTTGGTCAAGAGATGGCTAGGAAGAGTGGCGGCGTGTTGCCACGAATCAGCACGTGGAAAGTTAGGCAGCAGCAGGCGTACGTAGGAAATGTCGCCTGGGCTTTCGTGTGTGCAGAGCAGAAACTGCATAGAGAATCTATGGAGAGGAATGAAAACACAAACACGAGTGAGGATGACTTTGAAAAACGTCAGTGTTGCACGCGGTTGCATCGGCAGTCAGAGCGCTTAACGGCAAATTGTGGCAACCATGTACACAATTTAAAGGTGTCTGACAGAGAGATTTCTCAGAATGTTTATTACGTTGCGGATGATACGCCTCATATGAGTTCTTATGAATTTCAAGAACCATTCTTAAAAGCGTCTGGTTTTAGATTATCGCACTTTTCGCTTCCATACTGGCTTGCAGTTTTAGTGTTTTATGTTCTGTATATGGTTCTGCGATTCTTGCGTTTATTTGGAAACGTTAATTATCCTGTGAGTGTCAATAGTGTCCACTTTTCTAAAACTTCATTCATCTTTTTAGACAAGAAGGCACGCACTGAACTGGGCTATACGCCGATATACAGTCCAGAAATTGCTCACAGTAAATCGATGTTGTTTTATACTCGCAAAGTGTGAACTTGGTGAATGTGCATGTTCAAATAGCTGTCATACTTCAACGCAATTATTTTGCTTCTAATGTGTTTAATATGTATTATAATAGTGCATTTAACAGACCTTCGACTACTTTTTTTTCATATTTATGTCTACATAATAGTAAATACCGGTTCCATTGCAACAATTTGTCATTGACTGACAAGGATGCGTTCCATTTTCTTTAGAATTTTAAAAGATCATTTTCTAGGGAAAATTAATAATATGTACACCAGCCCAAATGATCTGTTATACCAATAAGTAAGCCTTTTTCAGTATTAGTTTTTTTATACTACTTTTATACGTTTAAAACGGTTTTACCCCTAAACTCTTGTCACGCCTCGGTCTCCATAGGCGGCGGTCGGTTCCCCTTGTGGCGGTTTTTGTCCGCCTATTATGTGATTGATGTAAAAAAATGTTTTCATTGTATATAACAAATTTTTATGTATATACATTGTATTTGTTATTTTATGGCATTATAAATACATGCCCATTTTCGATCATAAAATTAACCCATTGGTTGTCTATTCTTCAATGCCATACGTGTTCGACCGCACCTTAATCTTCTCCCTGGGACAATTCAAAAATAACATTTTATGAACACGTACACAATATACGTATGTCATTGTTCACGTAAACGTTTTAGTGCAAGTTAACCTTAGCTCAGTAGTTAATACCTAATCGTATACAAGTGTTTTATCACGAAATGTTAGTCAGCCAATCAGAATACGCAGCACTCATTGTTTACATTATATTTGGTGCAGGTGGATGCCTTACCATTTTGCAGTTGTAAAATAATCGACCAACACCTCCACCTTGTTATTTCAGTCCTTCCACTTTTTCACTTGACTATTGCAAACAGCGCTTTTCAAAATGCCTGACAAGTTCTGTCCCGCCTGAACCAACCTGGCCGCTACACAATATTTTCTCTAGTGACCAAGTACATACCGTGATATTTTGTTTCGGGTTTTACCACTTTGTGGCCCTATTGCGCCACGGTTAGATAACATTACGTCAGTCTCTGGCTTTAATTCCATATGCTTTCAATTACTTTAATTAAAACAATATGTTAATTACTTTCTGGTTTTACCAATATGTGGCACGTTTGCGGACTTGCAAGCACTGCCACGGTTAGATAACTGAATGTCAGTCTCTGGCTTTAATTCCATATGCTTTCAATCACTTTAATTAAAACAATATGTTAATTACTTACCAGAAAATACATCTTATTTGAGAGCATTCGCTCAAAGTAAATAAGGTAGATATAATTAAGGCATCTTCATTTTTCGAAACGCATTTTGATGTAATTCTGCGTCAAAACGAACCTGTAGTGGCGCAAGAAATAACCATATAAACCACCGTTTAGATAGCAAAACTGAAATAATGTTATAATCAAATAAAAAAATTATTTGATATAATTATACCCCCCCCCCCCCAGAAAAACAACAACAACACCCCATGAATACCGGAAACCATGTCTAACCTGTACAAGATATTAGTTATTTGTAACCGTTACGGTGTCCAAAATAGTATGTACCGTGAAAATTACAAACAACAACAACAACAACAGGAAAGTTACACTGAACTAGAAGTAAATTGTAGGCTGTTAATTGTAATTACCACTTAATCCAATTATCACAAGGGGAATGAATGTTCGTAGTTAATATAACTGACGTCTAGTCCGCCCAATGTTTGTGCCCAAGTGCAGGCCCCCTCAGCCTGGTGACCTTCAGAAGCTCCAGGAGTTCGTCAGTAACAGCAGCAAAATGCTCGTGTTAACAGGTTAGTGGCTGTGTTACTATGGTGGCATACTGGTACATAAGATAACCATATTATTTTCTTGAAAATTTGACTTCTTTTCAAGAAAAGTTGTCAACTTCATAGGCGCTTGGTTGTTTAAGTTAACAAATAAAAAATATTCCTATTTCCTATAGTATAAGGTAGCTCACTCGCCATTTTCCGTCGTGACAGAAGTTCATTTCCTGGTTTTAATTTTAAAAAGTACCCGGTTCTTAATGCATGGGCTAGGTAGATTTCGGGAACCACAGATTTAATTTTATACATTGAAACCAGCCAATCGACTTCTGTTACAATAGAAAATGGTGAGTGAGCTACCTTGTGCATTTATATATATAGGACAATTATTTTTTATTTGTTGAACAACCAGATGCCTATGGTCAACTTGTCACGAAAATATACATAGTGCCACTTCACTTACAGTCACCTTATTAAATGGAAAATTTCAAGTACCGTTAGGTGCCTTGAACTGCATACAATAACTATATAAAGATTGCAATATAAGTTTGGAAATTTTCATGAAATTATAATAAGTATCTTGCCCAAATATTTAAATTTTCACGTAAATAATTTTTTTTTGATAAGTAACAATATTTTGCGAAAAAAATATCAGATTATCTTATACAATATTAATGATAAGCTAATATTTCTATGAAAGCATCAAAATGTTTCGCGAAAGTTATAGAAGTTTTTGCGAAAGTTTTAAATTTTTTCTTGAATATTGTTAAACTTTCATGAAAATTATCTGGCTATCTTATGCAGAAGTATGCCACCACATGTTACACCTTTCTATATGTTTGGCCTGGAATAAGTCTTCATTATAGTGGCATACTTTTGCATAGGTTACCTCTTTTAAGTTTTAGTTTTACTTAATTTTCACAAAATGTTAACACATGTTCACCATGAAAATGTTTTCATAAATATTGTGTATTTGTTGTTTTTTTGGTAAATTTGGTAAATAAGAAGTTAGGTTAATTGATTTTATATAGTAAATGCTTCGGAAAGTTCGGTAAAATGATGTTTAATAGGTGGTCCAGATGGATAAAGCTGCGAAAGCAGGTGTTTCCTTAATGGATTTTTAATGAACCTGATATATAATCATTACAAATACACAAGTGAAAGGTGCTTCCATTATTTTGTATATATTTAGTCACTACGGTCTGTTTCTCAGGTGCAGGTGTCTCCACGGAGAGTGGCATCCCTGACTACCGCTCCGAGGGGGTCGGGCTGTATGCACGCAGCTCCAATCGTCCAGTCCAATACCAGGACTTTGTAAAAGACCCCAAAATCAGACAGAGGTATGTTTGCACATGTATTAAGTTCTGTAGGTTTACATTAAACATATTTAACTAGTCTTACATTACCTAAATCATAAAGGATTCCATTATGTTCAGAATGTACCTTATAATAAATTATGTGATAAATTGGGGAGAACCTAATTAGATTTACATGTTAAATTACAGTTGTAAATCCGACTTTGGTGTACATGATGCTCATTTACATGTAACCTTACACAATAGCTATGAGTCTTTTGTGTACATCATGCTCATTTTCATGTTACAGTCATTGTATTGTAGATTTGATTCAATAGTGTACATCATTGTCATTGCTGAGTTACAGCAATAGAGTTGTGAATCTGACCCTGGATCTGACTGCATGTTATATGTCATGCTGGTTTAGTTTCTCTGTGAGCATTATGCTTTTTGACATGTTTGATCTGCCTCCGTGACATATTTTGTGTTGATTGTCTTGTTCATTACCTTTATGTCTGTGAATAAGATTCGAGTGATGCACATTATTCAGTTTGCTATTTGACATAGTGTGCTTACAAGATGGATTATTTTTCTGGTTTTAGGTACTGGGCCAGGAACTATGTTGGATGGCCCAAGTTTGGATTCTTTCTTCCCAACAGATCTCACGCGGCCCTGGCTGACTGGGAGAGGAAAGGTCGGCTCCACTGGCTCGTGACACAGAATGTGGATGCTCTGCACTTCAAGGGAGGCAGCAAGCGGGTGACTGAGCTACATGGCAGTGCCCATAGGTAGGGGGTTGGTGTCTGGGGGTTACATGCTATGTTTTATAGTCATATTTTAGTTTATTCAGTATTAATTCATGTAATATTTAAAAAGTAAATTAACTTCACTTTGACATAGTCATAGAAATTAAGCTATTACAGCTTCATAGCTTCTTCAAAATAAAAGTTTAAGAGCAAGCAATGACCAAAGAAACGAAAAAAATAGTGATTTCCAAATGTTTCATACACACATGGTTTGATTGTATTCCCTATTATGACAAGTTAATCATTTGGTAAAATTATCCATGCTTATGGAGTAACTTGTTGCATCTCATAATGAGCACAGAGTTTTCAATGCTTGCAAAAAAGTGTATTAAGACCATCAGCATGTACACAAGAGCTACACAGTGTATCTGTTTGTTTGCTTTCCTGTTCACCTTTGCATTGTAACCTTTAAAGTCATCCAGATGTTTTACCCTTCATTTTGTGACTAATGAGTATCTGATCTGACATAAGAAGAAAGTTAACCTGTTGTGAACTGGGTGAGTTTTGAGTTAAAGTTCGGCAGACGTTTTGAAAAATAGAAAAATTCTTATGTCAACCTTATTGACTTACCGGTAGCTTTCTTTATCACTTAATTATTATTTCTTGTATTTAAATTTACTTGAGTACTTGAGTATGTGGTTGATTTTTATGTGAAGTTGAAAGTCACTAACCATCTGGCTTTTGCTTAAAATGTTACATGTTTACAGAGTAATATGTTTGGACTGCAACTACCAGCTGACCCGTGTGCAGATGCAGGACCTGATTGCTGTGTACAACCCTCACTGGTCGGCCACGTCTGAGGAGATGGCACCAGATGCAGATGTACAGCTGTCAGAGAAGCAGATCCGGGGTTTTGAGGTTGGTAAAACTCTTATAAAAGGGTATTTAACTTTTTTGTTTATTGACCATTACAATTGTTCACATCTAGTATTTAAGGGGGATGCTTCTGTCAGGAGATGTGGCTACCAGGTATGTGTGTGATCTGAAATTATTTCATGTTATAAACATTTGCTTGTAATAAATTTCTTCATTAAGCCCCCACCATACTTAACTAAATAAAGTCGTATGACCATGTAACACATGTTGTAAAGCTAATGTTGTTTGGATCTGTATCACCTGTCTACTTTATTGAAAGTGCGGGCTATATAGAATTCACGTGTGTTGGCCTATATGTCCTTGAATATTTCGTTCCCGCTTCATAACTTCAAAATGACTGAAAGAATTTTCATTTACCAGTAACTTTAAACTATTATTCCCCATGTCAAGATGATGCTTGTCAGTTTAAGGTCAAGGTCACAATTGAAGGTTATTATTTGTGTAAAAGCAGTATGTGGGAGTGTTAATCACCTTTAGTGATGGCTCTAATTGAATCCTGAATAACACAATGTTGTGCTGTTCAATAGTTCGGCTACATGAGAGAGTATTTCACACTTTAGGTTCCACCGTGTCCAGGTTGTGGGGGTAGACTGAAGCCAGAGCTTACATTTTTTGGGGACAATGTGGCAAGGACAGTAGTAGAGTTTGTGCATGAAAAGTTACGGGAGAGTGACAGCTTACTGCTAGCAGGCACGTCTTTGCAGGTAGCATACAGTTCCTTGATATAGTCTTCTGTTGTTTGAAATTGTTTGGTTTTTTGCCTGTGTGGTTACGGTTAGAGCTACATGATAAAGCAAATACAATCAGTAAGTGGCTGGGTGACTGAGTGTTTTGATTCGTTGATTTTTTATGTCAAGTCAAATTATCTTAATAAATATTGTTTAAACGAAAAAAAAGCTGACCCAGACTAAAATACTGTCAAGTTGGGTGGGGCTTTGCCAAAGGTTAGGAGTGTGCTTTAATCATGTACTGGCGTATACACATTCATTAAACAAACTTGAAAAAGTTTATTAACCAACACATTCACAATTTTTTTACTATTTATTTTCAAAATGCAAAATGCAATTCTTAAATCTCAACTTATACGAGCATGTAATAGCATTCTGGACATAACTTGCAGCAACCCGTACACTTTAATCAGCAATGCGCAGATATTTGCTACAGGACAATTTACATGTTTAACAGTTGTACTATGTTTTCTTCGTTATTCTTTTAATGGTTTTATAAGAAAAACAGTCGGTACATGGGACATAATTATGTTCCAATAATCATAGGCTGGAAATGTTTAAACAGTTTCACACCATCATTGCCGTTTTTCAGACATTTTTGCAGTCATTTAAGCGACATTCATTTTCTTGCAGGTATATTCAGGCTACAGGTTTGCTTTGGCAGCCAGTGACCAAGGCAAACCAATTGCTATTGTGAACATTGGGGAGACTCGGGCAGACAAACTGGCTGCTCTCAAAGTTCAGGCCAAATGTGGAGATGTGATACCAAACATGACTGTCACCTTGTGACATTGGTCATTGGATAACCGTTAATTCATAAAACTCAGTGAGGGCAGTTCATAGAGAAAAACATTTTGCTTCATTAAGTATGGCTCACATAATGGGTTGCAAGAGCCAAGTAAACAGGATGTGCTTTTAGTCTACCTCACAACTTGTTATATTGAATATAGTTTTGGATTGTGCATTAACATAATGAAAACAGTACAAACACTTTGTGAAAGTGTCTGATAATGCCCTTGTTCCCAGAGTGCCAGAGAAATCATTGAAGTATTGGCCAGGAATCACATATCGTCAGATTTATTTTCCTTTGTTGTTGTTTTATTTTTATTTTTTATATTTTTAGCTCACCTGAGCACGAAATGCTCGGTGAGCTATTGGTATAGGGCCTGGGGACCACTTCGGCATCATCCGTCGTCCGTATGCCTTCAACAATTTGGCTCATGGTGAGCTTTTGTGATTGCCCGTTGTCCGTCGTGCGTGTGTGCGTGCGTCGTCAACTTTTCATTCAAACAACATCTCCTCCTAAACCGCTTGGCAGATTTTCACCAAACTTCACAGGAATGATCCTTGGGTGGACCTCTTTCAAAGTTGTTCAGATCTTTCCGGTCCGCTGCATATGTAGGTCACCAGAGCTAAAAATATATTTAAAAAGTGAAAACTTTAAAAATCTTCTCCTATGAAACCGCAAGGCTCAGGGCTTTCATATTTGATGTGTAACATCCTCTAGTGGTCCTCTAATTAGATTGTTCAATGATGCCCCTGTGGTCAAAACTTGTCACGCCCAAGGGGTCACATGGTTTATATAGACTTATATAGCAAAATGACTTCTCCTCTGAAACCACAAGGCCTAGAGGTTTCATATTTGGTATGTAACATTGTATAGTGGTCCTCTACAAAGATTGTTCAAATGATGCCCTTGGGGTCAAAACTGGCCAAACCCCAGGGGTCACATGGTTTATATAGACTTAAATAGCAAAATGACTTTAAAAATCTTCTCCTCTGAAAGCGCAAGGCCCAGAGGTTTCATATTTGGTATGTAGCATTGCATAGTGGTCCTCTACAAAAAGTATTGAAATGATGCCCCTGGGGTCAAAACTGGCCACAATCGGGGGGTTTATTTAGCCAGACTAAATAGCCCAATGACTTTAAAAATCTTCTCCTCTGAAACTGCAAGGCCTAGAGGTTTCATATTTGATTGGTAACATTGCATACTGGTCCTCTACAAAGATTGTTCAAATGATGCCCCTGGGGTCAAAATTGGCCACACCCCGGGGATGACATGGTTTATATAGACTTAAATAGCAAAATGACTTGTAAAATCTTCTCCTCTGAATCCGCAAGGCCCAAAGGTTTTATATTTGGTATGTAACATTGTGTAGTGGTCCTCTACAAAGATTGTTCAAATTATGCTCCTGTGGTCAAAACTGACTACACCCCGGGGGTCACATTGTTTATACTGCAGCACTATAATTTCAATAAGCCTCCAACACTCAAAAATCAACACAGCAGACGACATTTCAGCCAGGTGTATACAGTGTGCTATTTTTAGATCTTATAAAACCAGCTAGCAAGTTACACATTGTTGTGAGGGTGCTTTAGAGAAGCGTTGGAGATGACCATTGAAATGCATAGAAAATGTTACCCACCAGCATGGTCAATCATGTTGTTGTGTAAGTAAATTAGCTGGATGTAATGTTTAGGCAATGTGTAAGAAATGTAGTCAATCAGTCATAGTATATAAGACCGTCTTATATCATATATTTTCACTTTAGATCTACTACATTGAATTTGTTTACAGGCGAAGTGTAAATTTCTAATTTAATAATGAAATGCCAAATATGAAATGATAGCATTAGATCTATAAGTAGTCTAACTTAGGTGGAACTGCACTATTTTTTTGTAAGACAAAATGTATCAGCAATCGAGTCTGTGGCTCTGACACTGCAGTCTGTTTCACCAGCATGTACAGAAACATGTAGCATAGAGCCTAAAGTCTAGTCATCTACTTTAAACCTTTCATTTGTACAGTTTAATAAAATGTGTGCAGCACACAAAAGACTACACACAGATCATGTCTCTCCAACAAAGTTTTTACTGCAAGGACCTCTTCTCAGAAGAACAACTTTTTAGTACCAGATATTGGACAGGGCTTTCATATTTGATATGTGACATCCTGTAGTGGTCCTCTACTAAGATTGTTCAAATGATACCCCTGGGGTCAAAACTGGCCACGCCCCAGGAGTCACATGGTTTTTATAGACTTATATAGCAAAATGAAAAATCTTCTCTGAAACCGCAAGGCCCAGAGGTTTCATATTTGATATATAACATTGTATAGTGGTCCTTTACAAAGATTGTTGATGCCCCTGGGGTCAAAACTGTCCAAACCCCAGGGCTCACATGGTTAATATAAATGTAAATAGCAAAATGACTTAAAAAAACTTCTTCTATGATTAAGCACAAGGCCCATAGGTTTCATATTTGGTTGGAAACATTGTATAAAGATTGTTCAAATGATGCCCCTGGGTCAAAACTGGGCACACCCTAGGGGTCACCAGGTTTTTATATAGACTTAACATTGTATAGTGATCCTCTACAAAGATTGCTCAAATGATGCCCCTGGGGTCAAAACTGGCCACACCCCAGGGCTCACATGGTTGATATGGACTTAAATAGCAAGAACTTTAAAAATCTTCTCCTCTGAAACTGCAAGGCCTAGAGGTTTCATAGGTGGTATGTGACATTTTATAGTGGTCCTCTGCAAAGATTGTTCAAATGATGCCCCATTGGTCAAAACTGGCCCTGCCCTGGGGGTCACATTGTTTATATAGACTTAAATAGCCAAATTACTTTAATATCTCCTGAAACCGCAGTTTTTTCGTATGTGATATGTAACATTGTATAGTGGTCCTCTACAAAGATTTTTCAAATTATGCCCCTGGGGTAAAAAGGGTGGCCATGACCCGGGGCGTCACATGATTTATATAGACTTATATGGCAAGTGGGCCTTAAAAATCTTCCAAGTTGAAACCGTAAGGCCCAGAGGTTATATATTTTGCGTGAAACATTGTGGTGTGGTCCTCTACAAAGATTGTTCAAATGATGTCCCTGGGGTAAAAATTGGCCACCCCCTGGGGGTCACATGGTTTATATACATTTAAATAGCAAAATGACTTGAAAAATCTCCTCTGAAACTGCAAGGCCCAGTGTAATCATATTGGGTATGTAACATTGAAAAGTGGTCCACTACAAATATTGTTCAAATTATGTCCCTGGGGTACAAGGTGGCCATGCCCTGTGGGTCACATGGTTTATATAGACTTAAAAAATATCTGAAATTGCAAGGCCCATATCTTTATACTCAAGTAAGGCATTTAGTGCCATTTTTCCCTCTTGTTATTAGCCATTATGCCTTAAACTCAGGTGAGCGACCATCATGGCCCTCTTGTTTATTCAATCTTGACCAAACTTGCACAGTTTGTGTATAACCATACAATCTCGGACAGGTTCGATAATGGGCCTGATCGGACCAGGAACACCAGAGTTATTGTCCCTTTTCGATTCCAAATACATCTATTACTAAATAACTCACCTGGTAAAGGGAGGTAAATGAAGTATCAGGAAGGTAATTGCCAGAAATATGTTATTTCCCATTGTAGCTCATTCACAGATATAACGCAGATAGTGGAGTCTGCTTAACAGTAAAATCAATACATCACTCTGAGTCAACATGATACTTGTATTTGAGATCAGCATCATTACACATAGTAACTATTGATAGACTGCTTCTGACCTATATTTTGGCTGTGTGTGCAGCAATACAATTTTCCACTGTCTGTCTTGGCATCCAGTCAGGAAAAAGATTTAAACAATGATCAATAACTGGAATTCATGTTGTAAACAAGCAAACAGAATATAGGATTAGATAATGTGATCTAGTGCCTGAAAGGGTTAATTATTTTCTGTAGTTTTTGGACTGTTTCGTTAGTAACTTATTCAGTGTCATTTAATCGTGTAACTTTTGGCCTGACTTTACATTTGAATTGGGATTTTGGAAACTCAAGTAATTATCTTACATGATTTTTGAAGCTGATTTATTATTTCTCCTTAATTGAAAATACTTTTACACTGTTTTACATTTTCTCCTTAATTGAGAAATATTTTTACACTATTTAGAGTGCACCATGCTACTTGTATGGTATATATAAGTAAGGGCTTGTAGTTTGGGGACTCTTTAGCTCACCTGAGCCAGAGTGCTATTGGGATGAGCACTCTGGCTCAGATGAGCTATTGTGGTCAGTCTGTGGCCAGCGTTTGTCGTCCGTTGTCAACATTTTACTTCAAACAACTTCTTCTCTGAAACCACTGGGTGGATTTTAACCGAACTTGGCAGGAATGTTCCTGGGATGGTCCTTTACCAAATTCCTTCAATTTATTAAAATATATTGAAAACTCTGGCAACCATGGCAACAAAAGCTTAAAAACAGGAACACTTATAAAATCTTCTTGTCAGTAACCACTGGCTGGATTTGAAAATAGTTTTCACAGAAATACTCCTTGGGTGACCTTCTACCAAATTCCTTCAAATCATTTTGATTCGTTAAAAAACATGGCCACCAGGGGGCTGGGTAGTTTTCCTAATATGGCTAATTTGAAAACTTTATAAATCTTCTTGTCTGAAACCACTGGCTGGATTTCAAAATAATTTCACATAAATGTACCTTGGGTGACCCTCTACCAAATTCCTTGAAATCGTTTTGAATTGTTTAAAAACATGGCCACCAGAGGGGCGGGGCAGTTTTCCTTATAAACTATATTGAAAACTTTAAAAATCTTCTAGTCTGAAACCACTGGATGGATTTCAAATTAATTTCACAGAATTTTCCTTCGGTGACCCTCTACCAAATTCCTTCATATCATTTTGATTTGTTAAAAAACATGGCTGCCAGGGGGCGGGGCAGTTTTCCTTATATGGTTATATTGTAAACTTTAAAAATCTTCTAGTCTGAAACCATTGGCTACATTTCAAAATAATTTCACAGAAATGTTCCTTTGTGACCCTGTACAAAATTCCTTGAAATCATTTTGATTCGTTAAAAAACATGGCCGCTAGGGGGCAGGGTAGTTTTCCTTATATGGTTTTACTGAAAACTTTAAAAATCTTCTCGTCTGAGACCACTGGCTGGATTTCAAAATAATTTCACAGAAATGTTCCTTGGGTGACCCTCTACCAAATTCCTTGAAATCATTTTGATTCATGAAAAAACATGGTCGCCAGGGGCAAGGCAGTTTTCTTTATATGGCTATATTGAAAACTTTAAAAAACCTTCTAGTCTAAAACCACTGGCAAGATTTCAAACTAATTTCACATAAATGTTCCTTTTGGTGACCCTCTACCAAATTCCTTGTGAAGTGGATGCTATCAAAACAAAACACTTATTTAACCAAAAAAAAATAATTAATTATTGAAAAAAATAAAACAACAAAATATCTGACAAACTTAATAAAAATGTTCTTTGGAGTGGGCATTTTTTAGGGTAGGTCAGGTAAATGTTTATAAATGAAGACTATAAGACCTCAGTTTAAATTGCTAAAGCTGTTGATATTGCTTATTTTTGAAGATGATTATAAATATTAAAATGAGAAAGGCTATGATGCTTATGATACTGTGATTTTGGTGTTTTTGATGATGACGATGATGATGATGATGATGGTGGTGATGATGATGATGATAATGATTATGATGATGATGATGATGTAGTGGTGATGAGGCATGAACATAAACGACAACCCAATATTAGAATAATATTTGAATATTCAAATTAAATATTCCCAATACTTCTGGTAATTATGATAATCTCAAGAAAATCGCATCAGGGAGGAACACCAAAACTAGAGCAAATATTTACTTGAATCTTATTTAACCCCCTATCCTATATGCATGTTATGTCAGGAATTGAATAACTTTCTCCAACTGACCTAACGTTTTTTGGTAAGCTAGTTTCTCAGGAATGGCTTGAGGGATTTTATTCAAACTTAGAACACTTATTCCTCACATTAAAATGAACCTATAGGCCAAGTTTGGTAACTCTAGTTTGAAATTTGTCAAAATTATGGGCCTTTTTACAATTATAAATGTTACATATAAATATATAGACAGGTTAAAGTTTTTCAGTAAGCTGGTTTCTCAGGAATGGCTTGAGGGATTTCATTCAAACTTAGAACACTTATTCCCTATATTAAAATGAACTCATGGGCCAATTTTGATAAATATAGTTTGAAATTTGTCAAAATGACGGGCCTTTATACACTTAGAAATTTTACATGTAAGCTATATGGACAGGTTCAAGTTTTTCGGTAAGCTAGTTTCTCAACTTTTTGTTTCCGCTCTTTAACTCGAGAAAGGGATTAAGCTGTTGTAATGAAACTTAAAACATAGATACCTTATAGTGAGACCTCGCTTGGGATTGCATATGGGGTGGGTGGGGTCAAGGTAAAGGTCGCTGTTACTAAAATTAGAAATACGGTTTCCACTCAATAACTTGAGAACGTATCGAGATATTTTAATAACTCTTTATACATAGATACCTTATATCAAGACCTCACTTGGGATTGCATATGGGGTGGGTGGGGTCAATGTCACTGTTACTAAAAATAGAACAACAGTTTCCGATCAATAATTTGAACACGCATTGAGATATTTTAATGAAACTTAATACATATATACCTTTTATCGAGACTTAGCTTGAGATTGCACATGGGGTGGGTCGGGTCAGGTCACTGTTACTAAAAATAGAAAAACGGTTTCTGCTCAATAACTTGAGAATGCATTGAGATATTTTAATGAAACTTTATACATACATACCTTATATTGAGACCTTGCTTGGGATTGCATATGGGATGGGTGGGGTCAAGGTCATTGTCACTGTTACTAAAAATAGACAAACGGTTTCCGCTCAATAACTTGAGAATGCATTGAGATATTGTAATGAAACTTAATACATTTATACCTTATATCGAGACCTCACTTGCGATTGCATATAGGGTCAAGGTCAATGTCACTGTTACTAAAATAGAAAAACGGTTTCTGGTCAATAAATTGAATGCCATTGAGATATTTGAATGAAACTTTATGCATAGATACCTAACATGGAGACCTCGCTTGGGATTGCATATGGGGTGGGTGGGGTCAAGGTCACTGTTACTAAAAATATATAAATGGTTTTCGCTCAATAACTTGAGAACGCATTGAGATATTTTAATGAAACTTAATACTTAGATACCTTATATCGAGACCTCGCGTGGGATTGCATATGGGGTGGGTGGGGTCAAGGTCACTGTTACTCAAAATAGAAAAATGGTTTCCGCTCAATACCTTAAGAACGCATTGAGATATTTTAATGAAACTTTATACATAGATACCTTATATCGAGACCTCGCTTGGGATTGCATATGGGGTGGGTGGGGTCAAGGTCAAGTTTACCATTACTAAAATTTTTATTTATGTGCTGACTTTAATGCATTTTGTTGGAAAAATTTGGTTTTCGTGGAATTTCCATGTTTCTTGTTTTAGAAAAAAAATGCCAGTAAATCTGACAAGCACAATAGAAGTCGAGCGCGCTGTCCTCCAACAGCTCCTGTAATTAATTGTTGTTGTTTTTTCCATCAGGAAAGAGTGTTGAGAATTGCACATATGCAGGTTTTATGCTAAAACTTTAATTTGTTAGGCTTCAGTGGATTAAAAAAAATCATTGAAAAAAGACAAATTGCAGTAGTCATGGCATCAAGTCTTCCCAATTTTGCATTATAATTTAATTACTTTACAGATCAAGTTATAGCAAGTATCTAAGATAGCCATTTTTAACCAAATGAAAATTTGTGTTTATTAGATTGGAGTATGTCGTTGGGCATGTGGGCTGACAGACTTGACAGCAGCACCAACTGTTGGTTTCTGAACAATAACTTGAGAACAAACATTGCTATTGTAATACAACTTCATATATAGATGCCTTGCTTGAGGTTGCATCTGGGTGGTTGTGGTCAAGGGCACCATTACTAAAATAATAAAGAAATGCTGTCTGTTTAATAACTTAAGTACAAGCTGAGTTACAGTGTATGGGGTGTGACCATTTAATCCAGGTCCAGCTAGCCCATTTCATCATAAAATAGATATGAATAGACTTGTTGACTTGTTTTAGAAGATAGACTTGCATAGCATTGGACACAAAGACTAGCATAGCTCGCAAACATTAAACTAATACTCGTCACCTGTATTAGCACAAATTAGGCGCTCTAAGTGTATTCTGTATTTACACTCATTTTAGTCCGTGCACGTGTTTCACAAGTTTAACGATACCGTGACAATATTTTCTTTGCTACACTGCAAATCGTTATATCGCAATTCGCGCGGTCCATGGATCGCGATCGCAATACAGCCAGATCGCAATATAACTTTCCAGACCATTCATGTACATATACACTAGCCTATTTTCGCGATTTGTTAAAAAACATGGCTGCCAGGTGGCGGGACAGTTTTCCTTATATGGCTTTATTGCAATCTCACACAATCTTCTTCTTAAAAGCCATTATAATGCTTTACACTCAGGTGAGCGACCTAGGGCCATCATGGCCCTCTTGTTTATGTAATTTAACTCCATGTTTGTTCTACTATGTCACTGGGGCATTGTTTCATTGGTCCAGTTTTGTACTTTAATATAATAAACAATCTGTGATATTTTATTATTTCAGCCTTTTTATTCGGAATCCGCTATAAACTTTCAATATTTAGAAAATAATACAATTTCACTTATCTTCAGAATTGAAGAATATTTACAAAGACGTAGTTTTTTTATGCTCACGAAACCGTTAAACATTTTTAATCTTCATGCCATGGATATTCACTCTGAAACCACTGGACCGACTTTGATGAAACATCACAGAAATGTTCCTTGGGTTTTCCTCTGATTAGTTTCCATAACGTGAAAACGATGAAACCGTTTTCATTTGTTTTGTAAGCAGTTTTATTCTTAGTATGATGGATGAAGGAAAAGAAACTCAACTTGCCGTTTGCTGATATGGAATTGCTCTTCTACTGTATAACAGTACATCATTTACGAAAACTGTTGCACGTATGCGAGGTGAGCAAGGTGTCTGTGTGTCCTCTTTAATTTGATGTTAAGCTACATTTTGCTCTAGCATCCATGCCTGTAGACTATCTTTAATGACAAAACTTTTTGGAAAAAAAACACTAAGGTGGGCAATGTGGTTTTTCTCGACGTTCGGGTGACATATTATAATAATTATGTTCATGAGCACCCGGTGACATGTAAAATTAACACCAACTGTCTAGGGTGTTATGTGTAATATATTTATTTTATATTGATCGTTTTATATAAATACGAATAATTTATTATGTTAGTAATGTTAATGTTCATTTACTTGTCACATTTATAATTCAGCTGATTCGAGCTAATGAAGGGGTTTTGTCTGATGCCATTAAGTTACCATATCAAATCGTACGGATACAGGTTCAATCGGGGACTGCTTTCGTCCAGTTACCGCCTCTGCAATACACGACCAAACAGATGAGTCAGTCAGTTAGTGCATGGTAATACATAACGCACGCGTTGAATGAAACACTTGAAATGAAGCGCATATTCAAGCCATGTCTACAGATATCTTTATTAGGTTCTACCTCTTCCTGTGTGAGACTCTAGCCCGTGCTGGCTCCGATGTTATCCTCGAGCTGACGGACAGACGTGGCCCCGAAAATCACCGAACACACTTGTGGTTTCTGTAGCAACCAGCGCAGCGCCACTTGCGCAACAGTTTTACCTTTAAACATAAAAGCTAGCGTATCAATCGTCATATCATTAATCGGCCATTGTAATACTAAAAGAAAGAAGTTAATCATTACAATCAATTAATTGCAGTTGTTAATGTATTACCATGATTGTCTGCTGCCTTCTTCATGACATCCATGAGGTTCCAGAATCCCTCGTCGTCACGGTACTTGCTCCATGCTGGCGTGGCGTGCAGTGCCTTCCTCTCGTCAGTGTGCATGAAACCAACCCGGCTGCCAACAGGGTCCGGGACCTCGTCTCTCTTGAATTTTCCCGTCAGGACACCACTGCAGTTATATCATGCTTGTATACTGGGTTATACCAATTGTACTTATGTATGGGAACATATCACGCAATGCTGAGTTGGGTCTGGGTCCAATAAACTGCAGAGCAACCAGTTATCAATGACAAGCATATGGAATGATTTTTTCCGTACCCTTTGAGGGGTGCCCAGGGTAAGATGCCAATACCCTCATTCTCACATACCATGAACTCCTCAAATTCAGACTGTCGGCACAGAAGACTGTACTGTTGCTGAAAAGACATAATACTGTTTATGCAATTCAGAGCAGAAGAATGAAAACTACACAAACGGCTTTTCTGTCAAGTTTCGTGTGACATACTAACAGAAAATGTATGAGAAATGTATAAAATAGGTAAACTACTAGTACCTGCAAAGTTACGCACTTGTTTAGGACCATACTGTCAATTCTATCCACTGTCTTCTGCAACTGCCACCCGCACACATTGCTGACTCCAAAATAACGTATCTTTTCACAACGGCTAGTTCATCAAACGTTCTCAGCTTCTCTTCAATAGGTGTCGCGTTGTTCCAGCCATGGGACTGAAAACGTGCAAGACACATATTCTATAGAAACTCGCGCACAACACATGCTATAGGCTATCATTACCATATTGCCAACAAGTTATGTATTTACATTCTCAATCAGTCAGATACTGTGCTCCATTTGATTTTGCTGAGTTGTATAATGTGTTACAAACTATGTCGTATATAGTTCCACGATATATCATCGATACACTGTAATTGGAAATGACAACACAGATATTGTTTAATAAAAATGTGATAAAGCTTGCAGTACAGCTGGTTTTGCAAAAAGAAGTGCGAGTCAGGCAAATACTTGGATTGTAGCAACAAAAACATTTAACCGACCATTGCAAACATGACGCAGTTAGCAAATACTTCGTGTTACATATCATGACCTGGTAGAGGTCTATATAGTGTGTCTGCAGGCGCTCTAGGCTTCCCTCACAGCTCTCTACGATATGTCGTCTGCTGAGCCCGACACCATTCTCGTGGGTCTTGTCCATTTGCAATCCAACCTTGGTTGCTAAGATAAAGCGCTTCCGTTCCTTCCTAACGGAAATACTAAATAACAACATGCTAGATTGCTTAATAACGATTAATAAAGAGCTGAAACCAGGATCGAAAACAAAAACTGTTGAATAACACTGCTCTGTATTGTACCTCGCAGTTTCACTTTAAATATATTTCGTATACGTTAGTTACTCAATTTTCCGTTTCAGCCATTTTCCCACGATTTTTTTCCGTTGCGCCATGACCATAAAAGTTGGCAGTATCCAGGAAGTTACCACCAAGCTGTGCGTATTTGTCCATGATCTGGAAAGATAGGTTTTCATCCGCTTGATTGGGTAGCGGCGCGAACTGAAAACATATAAATGCGTCATTCAGAATAACTTGATTGCTGGTCAATACGTATAATACAGGGGGTTTAAGATAGCTGGATTTAATCATGTTTCATCAAGTTCAAAGGGTCATATTCATTGATTGACAAACAAAACCAGCTTTGTCATAGATTCCAAAACGAGTATTCAGTATACATAAAGCAGCGAAACAATGCTGTTGGTAAAGACAATATATGAACACTTTATTTTCCTCATCAAAAGGTGCGTGAAGGTCGAGGGCATCCTCCTCCGCACATTACAATAATCGTATTTTGCAAAGAAAGCAATACAACAATATAAGTCATGTGCACAAAACAGACATAAATAAAGTATTTATAAAGAATCAATATACATTCTTTCTATTTTGGGTATATTCATTACAAGGCACATGCAACAACGACAACAAAACGAAACAATGAAATACGTTTGCAGGTAATGATAAGATTCATTGACATTTGTTTAATTTGGGGCTTAATATGGATTCACTTTCAAGACCGTAAAAGCATGGCTCGGATTGGTTGTCTGAAAGGTCACCAGAAGATAACCTTCTATTGGTCGTCGTCTGATCCTAAAGCGGGGCATATTTTGGCATGTGACTGTAATGAGATTGACCGACCATGTGAATTGTTAATTTCATAAACAAGTATTGCACCATGATAACACTAGCTTTAATAGTCCAGTGACATTAATTTCAACATTCAATTGGGTGAAATTTGATCCCGGGCTTGGCTCGATTTGGGTTCAAATATTTTTTCATGCATAAGAATACTTATGAGATAATTGTAATTAACGAGAATGTTTTATTCTTGGTTACAAGACGAAATCAGATAACATTCCGAACAAAAATGTTCATATGTAGTTGTAAAATGAAATTAAAAACTTTTTAGACGTGTGCAAAGCTGCCCAAATTTTAAAGACAAAATTAACAACATTATTCTTAGATAAATCCTTAGATAGTATGATACTTAGAGAAATACTAAGCGAAAAAACGTAAACATTTCTAGAATTGTCAGAAAAAAAAGAGTCTAGATCATAGTAAATTTATTGAAGTTAACGATTTAATTGTCATTTTTATGTTAAAAGTCATAACTTTCATATCCATCTATTAGACCCCACGTTTTAATTTTTAACTCCTAAATTCCATTATATATGCAGAATGTTTTCTTAAATTATTTTCTTAAAACAAATTTCTCTAAGAACTTTGTTAGAGAACAACTAAGAAAATGCATATCTTAGCCAAACAATAAAACAGAGAAAAATTTTAAGATGATTTTAAACCAAAGCACTCTTAACTATCTATGAAATTTAACAATAGAATGCTCAGATATTTCAGATGAGCAAAACTGTGCTCCATGTATATCATTTTCTGTTAATTTTACAGCAAATATCTTTGAAGTAGCTCCAGTTAAATACAATTATTCACGTTTCTAAATTGTTTCTATTTATAGTATTCGGTATTTTACGGTATTATTCGTTTTGCGTTTCGTTTAAAGCGGGAAAATAGCACGTGCTTTGCATGGTTTTGTATGGATATATAAACGTTAGACGGCATGGTTTGTTACTCGAGGTTTTATTGGCAGCAAAGTAAGGTCAATTGAGTTTTTACATTTCAGTACGTGTAAGTTAAACGAAGAAAAAGTAATGTTGCTAGTATTTCGATGTTTAATTCGGCTTTTCAAAGACAACATTAGAAGGAATCCGATCGGACTGCTGAGAGCGTCAGGAAGATATTAAGTATTGGAGAAATAATGGTATGTACACTCCAGATATTTTTGACTTAGTATGCGGGGCATGGGCCTCATGATCGCATTTTATTACTATTTTAAATTTCTCTGATAAGAATAGTTTTCTCTACGATTGTGTGTAAGTGTGTATTTGCCTTTTTTTTGTTAGACTAGAATTTGTGGTTGGTAGATTTAAAGTCATTTTCTGTTCTGGTTTCCCGTATGAGGAATTTGGTTCCCATGCATGAATTTTGCATGGAGAGGTCCTGTCGTTGTGGTCAGTGAAGTGTTTCATTGCGAGTGTCGTCTAATAAATCTTTATTGGGTGGTATCAAGATAGCTAAAGAAAAGCATACAGTTTATGTAGTACTGACTAGACCTGTTCGCTGAAGCCAACCCCGTATCGAAGTCAACCAGAGTCGTAACATATTTATGTCACGCTATAAATCCGTAAATTTGCAATTTCTGGAGGAAATCATTACATATACAAGCAAGTCAAAATAAACTTTTGACTTGTGGCGTGTTTTGAGAATCGAAATTGTCAAATGCATCGAATAATACCTGAAAATAACTATGATTAGCACACACTGTACAATTACGCCGCCATTGTTGTTTTACCACGTGACTACGAGATTTTCGTTTGGATATTTTCGGATCGACCATGACCTTTTCGCGTGCTCAACTTGTAAACTTGGTTTTCGTTTTCCGTTATGCATTATATCTGTTCAATTGCTCATGTCTGATCAGCAAACTTATTGTATTAATATTGATGTAAGTGATGTTTAATCTATTATTCTTTTGCTAGATATTAAAATTATAGTGTGTTCACAAAACAATCACCAGTGAAGTAAAAATCCATTAAATGTCAGCTTCGTTTCAGGCTGTGTTTGACAACAGTCACAGCACATGTTCTGTTACTAAAAATAGATAAAAAGTCACATGCCCGTGACATCCTGTGAGATTATCATTTGACAAATGTCTTCTATGTGACTGATTTCGTCCACATTTTAGTAACGAAACGGTAATTTAGAAGTGTTTTAGATCTTATTTTGTCATAAGTATGCTAACTAGATGTAAACATTATCAATCTATCTAATAATTCTGCCTATTTGGTTCAGTAGTGCATGTAAAAGCTGTTTTGGGCAGTTTTTTTGGTGACTGTTGATAAACTGTCAAATTCTTGAGAATTGCTGGTAGACTTTACGATGGGGGTTGCTCCATAACTCTTATGTCGCGCAAAGTCAAACAATATAAAAAGCGACATTTTAAGTTATGGAAGCCAGAACTAGTATCAAGATTTAATAAAAACATTGGTGCAACACAATGTGGAAACTTGGGTTATTATTAACTAGGCAAAATGGTTTTGCTGTGCTTGTTTGTTTGTTTGCGGTCAGAGACTGACCGGCTATTTTGAGTTTGTGAAATGTTGAATGCGTTGTGTGTTTCGGGCTTCGGATGTTGTACAGCATGTTTTACGGTCGGCCCTCTGAATGACTTGTCCAGTATGTGACAATTGCTATTACTGTTGTTAGTACAGTGGTTCGTGAAAGGCATGGAACTTATGCAGGTTGTGTATAGACTGATATTTGTATTTTGAGTCGACACCTTAACTATAGTCGGTTTAAATTTTCTTGATAATGATGGGATGAACCCTTTACTGAAAATAGGGGGAATTCTGATTTTTCTGTTTATAAACACGCTGCAATCGTCTGTGTTTAAAAATCATCTGATTTACCTGTAACGATTTGTCCATGTTTATAACGGTTCTCACTTGCGATTTTACCGACTGTTTATTTCGTACATAAACAAAACACTCATGGGGAAATGACATGTTCCATTGTACATGGGAAGCACGTTTTAGTATATACACGTAATATTAATGTTAGTTTGTATTTGTGCAAAATAATTTCATTTAGTTGCGATGTCCATATATATTTATTTGCTTTATTCTAGTAATGAACACATTGCCACTCTGTACATATTGTTTCAACTTTGTCACAAACTGTTTAATCTTTTACAAAAATGAGTTAATTTCTATGACAAGCACTAAGTTAATCGGCTCATGACATGCTTAGTAGGCCGCCTATTCATGTATATAACATGTTGGAGAGTTTCGTGGATTGTTTTTTGGGTTTGATTCACATTTGTTGGTTAAACAGAGCTGCTTGTGTTCAACTGTTATGACACCCGGCAATAATGAAATATCAATATGTATGTAACTTTCACATAGTTGAAATTAAATCACTAGTTTGTTATACATGTATAATATTGTTTTAATATATAGATTATATTATATACATTCTTGTTTTGTTCTATTTCGTTCTGTCCATGGCAAAATTGAATTTACAGACACTTGTCTTGCTAGCTTATGTTCATGCTTTTATAGATTATTGGATTTTATTTTGTGTTTGCAGATGATTTTATTTCAATGACTTGAAAGAAACGTACACGTACACTAAAGTGTTCACAACAGATTTACGTTTTCATTATCCGGGCATGCATGTTAGCCTTAGGCACCTTATGTATGTTGTGTTATTGCCTGTGGTCTTTGTAGCAGTGGTTTAGTTATCGTTCAATGTGTTAAGAATGGTATTAGTAGCAGCAAGTTTAACTTGAATAGTATTATTAATGGTAGCACACGAACCCATAATGGCAAATCTACGAATCTTTCTGAAAATTATCGATTATAAAAATGGTTGTATTTGGTCAGTTTCCAAATCTGCTAAGAAAAGGATAACATTATTGTAAAATCCGTTGTCGTTATTACCACATATTTGCCATGTTTGAATTACTCAAATAATTGCATATCAGATTTATAGATTTCCGTCATTAAACCGAAAGTTAACAGTTTATTAATGAACAATATTATTTGATAGAGAAAATGTCATGGTGTACATGTACTACGTTTTAAAGAGATGTTTTTTAAGAAAAAGAAGAAGATATACAAACGAAATAAAAATAAAATTCGTTCCGTAACGATAATAATATGATATATTTATGTTTTATTTGAACCAAAAACAAGATTTTACTTCTAAATCTAATATAGTTTCTTAACCTGCACATCTGTAGTGGGTATGAATACAAGTTGTCCCGCGTGGTTGACATGCGCATTTCGCACTAGTAAATAAAATAATCTTTTTTATACAATATTTTTTATATCTATTTCTAATGCATGTGGCGCTGGAGTTTAGGTAATAATGTAATCGTTGCATGGACCGGTATTGATTTACACAGTAAGCGTTATGTAGTTATGGCTTAAATGTTTTTTGTAGTTATAAAATTCGATTTACAATGTACTTTTATTCTTTTTATTGACTTGGGCATTTGAATTCCGAGTAGTCATGCGCGTATGAAAGGACACTGATTTTTGATGGCTTTTATTTTTTTCTGAATTTTATGACTGATTGATTCGTATTTTGAAGTAGTACTTTTTGCAGTTATGACATCTGAATAAATCGTTGGTTGATATTTTTTTCGGATCATCACATAGGTTTTTAAGTTTGAACATTTAACGTTATTCTTTGTAATTTAGATTATTGGGCAAAAGGTTGTATTTTCTGTTATTTGACGGATAACCAACCTATTTGCTTTTTAATTGGCGCGATGTACATTAATGTAATCAGCAATTTGAGTAAAACCGATTTATTTTGTCTGTACTTACCGTAAAGGTAATTTATGCTTCGTATGAAATTGGCGGATACCTTCGTTGTCAGATAAAGCATTTATTCTGTGCGGAATGCATATATTATTTTGTATGTGCTCTGCAATTTGGTGGAATGCCAACTTATGTGTTCTGCTTTTGGCAGATTGCCATCTTGTTTGTTAGGCGGAATGCCATTTTGTGTTATCTGCAATGTAATGTACTCGATGGCGATGTACTTCCAGCGTGTCTCTGATGATGGTCAATGTGTCGGAACCTCTAATCATTTTTACGCACTGTATATGATAATTGGTTAAGTATTTTTTGTATAAAAATTATATATTATCTTATTAATAAATTGCATATATAATGAAGACAGCATATATTAATGTTGCTTATTCTCGGAAGTTATTTATTTTATTATGTAAATTTTTATATATATATTTTAATAAATTCTAGAGTTGCATGAGTAGAAATTTTTGTAGCAGAATATTGGCTAATTTTATTATTGAATCTCATTTGATGATAATTCGTTAAGTATTCTTTGTATAAAAATTATATATTATCTTATTAACGAATTGCATATATAATGAAGACAGCATATATTAATGTCGCTTATTCTGTGAAGTTATTTATTTTATTATGTTAATTTTTTTATATATATTTTAATAAATTCTAGAGTTGCATGAGTATAAATTTTTGTAGCAGAATATTGGCTAATTTTATTATTAAATCTCATTTGATCGTCTCTGATGTTTTAATCATAAGATAAAAAATACTTTGATGATAATTTTGGCATTTTTCAGGTTTTCTTTTATTCTGGACGGAATGCCTATAGATATTTTTTATGGGTTATGCTGTTGGCGGAATGCCAAGTAATGTGCTCTGCAATTGGCGGAATGCCATGTAATGTGTTTGCAATTGGAGGTGTGCCAAGTTATGTGCTCTGCAATTGGTGGAATGCCAAGTTATGTGCTCCGCAGGTGGCGGAATGCCAAGTTATGTGCTCTGCAGTTGGCGGGATGCCAAGTTATGTGCTCTGCAGTTGGCGGAAGGCCAAGTTATGTGCTCTGCAGTTGGCGGAATGCCAGGTTATGTGCTCTGTAATTGGTGGAATGCCAAGTTATGCGCTCTGCAGTTGGCGGAATGCTAATTTATGTGATATGCAATTGTCGGAATGCCAAGTAATGTGCTCTGCAATTGGCTGAATGCCAAGTTATGTACTCTGCAATTTACAGAAGGCCATCCTGATGTGCTATGCAATATATGGTACCCTATGCTGATTAGACGGCCAGATGTCCACGATGAGTCACTGACGGTGATATTCAGTCTTACTGAACGGAACGAACTGTAGATTGCGTATCCCGCTCGCAGTTACCCGAATCGTTTATTATCACCGATTCATGTATGGAGTTCCCGTGAAGTAATACGCGCACTTCTCTTGATTGATGGTTTTGGATAAATCTGACAAATATTGCAGCTGCGTTAAACAAAACTCATGCATCACTTTATGCACTTGTATGCGTTTTTAATTTATTGCTTGCCATTTGTTTTGCACGAATAGTTTCGCAGTGGATGGAGAATGTTTGTGCCTGCCACTAATGTTGGTGCATGTGTATGTTTTAGTATCTTTTTAGTTCCAGAGATGTATACTTTAGACGGCATTCAGTTATTTGTTCATACTTCGTACGAAAATGGTTACGACAGTAGTTTACCGTTGTATTCTTCCGTCCTGGACAGTAATCTAACCGACAACCGCTGTGGACACACGAACGTTCCGGTTCCAAACAAAATTCGATTTCATGTGAATTTTGCTGCCAGTAACACGCCTTATACCTGTTTGCTTTGTTGTTTCTTTTTTTGTTGGTTGAAACAATTTTGTTTAGGGAATAATGGTTTTACTCACGATGAAATAGTGAGTATCAGTTGTTTGTCCGACCTTCCAGGAAAGTATGCACACGTAGTACACATAACAAATATCAGTGACGTAGTTGTAAATCCTTCAAATAGAATGTTACGACGGTAAATACAAATCGTCACCTTAGTTCAATAACTCAATATCTGCATAGTTAAATATAAGCACTTACTTAGTTATTGGTGATAACTAAGGTGATGAAATGTCTCTCTTTCTTAAACAGACAGAGGTGATTGTCAGAGGTTCCATGTCTAACAGTAATATTAATTGTTAATAAACTGGACAAGTCATTTTGAGGGTCGTCTATGAAACATGTGCAGTATTTGAAATTTGAAATGTATAATACATTCAACAATTTACAAACTAAATTCACTGGATAGGTTTCTGGTAAGTTTCTGACCACTAAATAAGTAAATTTGCATAGTAAAACAATGTTGCTTTGTTTATAATTTCCAATGTTTTCTTAATTTGTTGTACCAATGCCTTTATTCAATTTTTTGATAGAAGTATATGTTTGTTAGACGACCCTCGACACAATAATCAACCAGGCTGCTTTGAGAAACAAACAATCTCATTGGCATAGCTAATAGCGTTTTTGAAATTCCGTGCTTTCGAGAAGAAGTAATTCAGCAGGACGTCTTCAGATCTTCCTGTAGGAAGAACGTGCACTTAAGTCAGATTGCATGGCCAGTTTAACTCAAACTAAAAGTATTACGCTATTCCTTGGTTGATCGATTCAGATAAAAATTAGCGCACTCAGTCACTGTGTAATGTATTCATACTGGGCAATTTAATATTTTCCACTTATACCACTGCACCGTAGTATGAACTGTAACAGAGTAAGGATTTAATCAATGTATATTCGTGTCTCCTATCTGGGTAAGTAGCTTAAATTACATTTACGAAAACGGAATATTCATGAGTGCCAGGTAAATAAAATCACACCATTTTTATACAACATACACATTCGCGCTGAATTGATGTTACGCTCTAGTGCAAAGACGGTTAAACATACACGTACTTCTATTTTCTACATTTATCACCCCTGCCCATAATGACTTAAATCAACCAATTGAGTAGTAATGCAACTTTAAACGACGTGACCACTTGGAAAAAAATCTATATTGTGCCCCAACTTTCAACCATCGACATGTCTTTACGAAGCTTTCAATACAAATTTATTATGCGAATTGTCCCCACAAATACATATCTTTTTAAATGCAAACTTAACAACAGTACCTTATGTGATTTCTGTCAATCGCATATTGAAACAATAGACCACCTGTTTTGGGAGTGCCAACATGTTCAAATAATATGGAAAAAGACGGAAACATTTCTTGTTAGTAAAAATATATCAATTAAAATAAATAAAACCAATGCTTTCTTTGGATGCACTGAAAATAAATTACACTCAGATGTATTTAACTTCATTATTATCCTATTAAAATCATTTATATTTAAAATTAAATACAAAAAATGCATACCAACCTTTGCATACTTTATTGAATACCTAAATAATAGAATAAAAATTGAATCTGAGATTGCTCTCATAAAAAATAAATATGAACAACACAAAAAAAAATGGGATCAATTCAGGTGATTCATAATTTTACGAACCATCATTTATACTATACAGACACATTTATGGCAAAACAATTAAATGAAAAATCTTTCTCAAACGAAAATAAAATACTTGTTTTTGATTAAAAGTACACATAGTTAAAAAAGTATTTTTTTTCATTTAACCTTTTCTTAAGATATATAACTCAATAATTTGAAAATGTTTTCACGCATACGCAAAACATTTGCCATGTGTTAAAGGTACACACAAGTGCATACTCTCAGATACATTCTCATGTACCATTTACCAATAGATGTCGATGTATATTATATTATAAAAATATGTGAGAAATAAATGAGAAAAAAAAAACTTTAAACGACTTACCGAACTTTGTCCAAAGTCACCGTTCCGAGACACAAGTTCGAAACCGTAACCCCGGATGCGCCAAGGAAATGATAATCCATATTTTCTACTGTTTACTCTGACTCGTCTGTTTCGGCATCCTTTGCGCAATGTTGCGTTTAATTCGAAAATATTAACCTGCTGAATATAAATACTATACAAGGTAAATATTAATACGCTACACGGTGGTTATTCAGCGTGGGATTGTCGATCAATAATGTATCTCGTCGTCATAAATGTGTAGATGTGAATTGCTGGTAGTTAATATGCTGATTATTTCAGAAGAAACGGGCCAACGAAAATTTCCTCTTAGATGAATTAAGAAGTAGTCCAAGATTTGGACCATTATAAATTTCTAAATATATTTTTGTTCGGGGTGGGGGGGTTCAAAATAATTGTTCATGCCAGCTTTGTTTACAAAAAAAAGCAGTATTTTTTTAGTTTAAACCCATGATTCCAGTGTTAAATTACGCTAATTGAGTTCATGAGTGTCAACTCCCGACTTATACCAACATATTATTATGAAACATGTTGAACATTATTAGACGTTTACACTATATAATAAATTCACCATTTTACAAACTCAAAAATCACTTGGTAAGTTTTTGTCCACCAATAAGTAAATTTGCATGGAAAAACCTCGCCAATTTGTTTATTATTTTACCGATTTTTTCTCCATTTGCTGTACCAATTTTGGATACTAGTCTAAATTTATGAGACGACCCTCAAACTTGAAACACACAACTTACCACAATAACGGAATTTCTCAATGCAGAAATCATGCATATGATTAACATTCCTTTCACGGGAAACTAGGACACCCAATGTCTTCAAAGATATTGGGTGTCCTAGTTTGCGGTGATCGGAATGTTTATCCCCTGCATGATGTTTTCATGGAGAAATAGCGTTATTGTGGTTAGCGAAGTGTTGCAAGATTGAGGCTCGTCTAAAAGCCTGTAGTAGTGTAGTTAAACAATGACATTGGTAAAACATGGGTAATTAAAAACAACGCAACATTGTTTTACTGTCCAAATTTACTGCGGAATAAAGTGGTCACAAACGGACCACGTGATTTTGAGTTGTTGTTTAAAATATGTGTTGCATGTACTATTTAGTTCTATCTTCAGATACTGTACATGTTAGTTAAACTATAAAAATGTTTATAAAAATAAGGTTATATATGAGATATTAGTTAGGATGGTAAGTTACATAATGCACATTTGTGTAGTCTCCAATAAATCAATTTGAGTGGCAATACATGATACATGCATTGTGAAATCTAAATATTCATAGGTAGATGGGAGGGGGAGATGTCGGGTATTAACTTGGCGTAAACTCCCAACCCATCTGTAAAAAGTATAAGTTTAATTTTTAATCCAATGTAGAAAACAAATACATGCAGGTACAAACTACAGTTGGTGATTGACTAATGTAGACAAATAATTGCTACAACTTTCTTGAGAGGTTTCCCAATCCCCATTTTGAACTGTTTTAAACCCATTTGGTACGGTTTGAATGGATGGGGAGTACTTTAAGTTTATAAATATAAGTAATTCTCCATTCATATTAATCTTATTTGCACCCCATGGCACTATACCCAGACGTAAACTGTTGTACCTACGTTTAGAAAGGTCTCCATATGAGGTAATTCAATAAGAGGCTAACTAACCTATTCAACAATTTATTTCGGTAGCAGTATGAGTTCTGAGACCTTTTTGCACTTTGTTTTCATTCAGTGGATGGTTGCAAGATTGGTTCGGATAGTGTAAGAAGTGGCATGCATCGATATATGTTTATTGTATTGTTAAATGATTATACTATGCTGGAATCCATGGCACAGACGTAGTTATGTGCATTTTTGTAAACGTCAAGTTTTTAAGAGTGGTCAATAAAAGCTGTCTTGAAAATGTTGACGTGAGCACTTGTCGGCTAAGTTCATAATTTGGGTCATACTAACATCTAGATGTTTGAAGACATTTATCGTGTACATTTAAATAATGGTTTACAATGTTTTCAATCATCGTTCGCAACACATATTTTCTTAAAACTTGACACAAACATGCATCAGTGTATCCGAAAACTAAAACAGTCTTAAAAAATAGGTGTCACCGGCCTTTTTCAGGAAATATTGAATTTTGAATACGGTACCTGTCGATGCCTTTTTTCAGTTTGTGTTACTTAGAATGTTGAATAATATAAAACGTTTATATTCAAACAAAGATGGAGATTTTTAAATGCATCTTGTTTTAAATGTTTCGTTTGGTAATATATAAGTGCAGTTTAATGATAACGCGCGCTTTATCTACAGTTATCATTTAACAAATGACTTGTAATGGACACTTAACGAGATTAAATTTGCCTGTGAAAACATCAATAATTTATCAATATACGAATATATTTTGTTCCAAACGACATATTTTGTTAAAAGATCCCACATACATGCGTCATTGTATACTGACACTAAAACAGTCTTAAAAAATAGGGGTCATCGGCCTTGTTCCGGAAATATTGGGTTTTGAATACGGTACCTGTCGAAGCCCCTTTTTCAGTTTGGATTTTTATCAATGTTTTAAGTATATACTAATAGGATAGTTATTTTTCAAAAAAGGTTATGGTTCTTTCAACTGATATGTTTGTACATGCTTTTTTTGGCAATATACATGTGTTTGTTGATAATAAAAACGTTTGACCTACATTTACTGCTTAAATAATGAATTTGACTGGACATTTAAGTGTGTCAAATGGGAACTAATAGTGCTTTCTGAACCTTCATTTTTATCAAATGCATAGTTTGTTCCAAACGACAGAGTTTCTTACAATTTCACACAGACATGTACCAATGTATACCTACACCAAAACATTAATGAAAAGAATGGCTCACCAAACTTGTTTGGGAAATATTGGATTTCATATAGGGTCCCTGTGTTGCCATTTTTACTGTTTCGTTTCAACATACATAAACAACGTATCAATAGAATGAAGATCATTTCTGAACTAAATTTGTTTGGAAATACATTGCATAGTGTGTTTTAATTATTATGTATGCTTTATGAACTTTTACTATTAAAAATATTTATTTTGAATGGACATTATAGATGAAATTAGTATATTGTAACCTATAAACAATAAATAAAAAATGAAGCAAAATGAGAAATTAACCCAATCATTTTCTTGTTGTTGCGATCGTCTTTAACTGAAAGGACCTTATCTGACAATTCAATGGACCACGTTTTCCCCTCTTTGCACTTTGCACCTGTAGATATATGTTAAATAGCTTTTTCAACAGAAACACTAGCATGCCACAAGTAATGTTGGTTGATTGTTGGTTTACGTTCTTCTCGCACACATTTATTAACAGATGCGTTTCTGTCATGAACGTGTCTACGGACTGGCACATTCTTTCTATCAAATGCTTCATATATGCGCGTTGTGCCAATAAACTCATGGCGTTGTGAATATGGATCATTTTCTCTACAAAAAAAATGCATTAGCAATAACTTTCTTAGTCTTATAGCCATTGCATACCATGTATCGTAAATGAACGGAACAGGCAGATGTGGTGGCCTACCCACATAACCACACACAGGCAATACAAATGCGCGCAAGCCACTTTGTAGAAGATTTTGGGCTATGCTTTATAACCGTGGGGCTTGGACAGACCCAAGATATGTGGAAAAGAAGCGTCAGGCTAGGGAGGACATGTGACATTGCACCGCCGGGAACTTATGCCAAAATGTGTTATAGACAAGTGCAGAATTTGATACACTAACCCTACTTGTGTTCCCTATATGGGTCATGTGTGGGAGTAGTAACATGACCATTATTTGTTTGCATGCTTTATTTCTATTTGAAAATACAGATTACCGGTAAATAAGTATAACACCTTTATTTCATTTCTCCTTTCAATTAAAAGACTTTTTTTTAAATTATATTCTTTAAGTCTACACTCTAGAACTGGTAGTTTAAAGCAAGGTAAATACAGCAAATGTCGCGTAAATAATGAATTGTTCAGCGAAAATACTGAATGTAAACAAAATGGACAGAGTGGATGGTATTGCGCGTTGCGTTATGTAACCAGTGTACAGTTGTGTGGGCAAGGTGATGTGTGAATACGTTTTCACTGTCCTAATTGGATATGAGCACATTTCCATGTAATCCCCATACCAAGCTATCAATTAGCTAACATGTCCCTTTTTCTAACAAGAAACCCAGCACATTCTTACGTTTGTCACGAGAGACTTTTCAGTCACTATACATACAAGTATTCTGCAAAGGAATAGTGATTTGGAATAGTGATTTTGCCCTGCATGGTAAGATTTTTATTTTATTTTCGTCTTATTGTATTTGTTCTCTTTATCTAAATATGTATGCAGTAAACCTATTTGCTTAATGACTTGTATTGTTGGATTTATTGTATAATTAAGTTATGCAATTTATAATATACTTCATGCATATACATTTTTGCATGTAATATATTTAATGTATAATTTAAGTTTTTCAGGTTTATAATTTATATATACATTTACTGGAATAAATATCGAAACTAAACAACGAGTTGACCACATTCAACACCCCATTACATATAATGAATATTATGATCATGTGACTAAAACCACTTGAGTTGGGACTACTTTCCGAGCCAACTACAGAGGTGAATGGAATGCAGCCGGAGATTGTATTAGTATAGTATATATATGAATGGGATGGGCATTCGAATATCCGTATCGGAAATCCAAATGTTATGTGAATATCTTTATACTTCGTAAGCTTAGCGTACGTAATTAAAAAACATTTAACAGAATTGTTTCATATTGTTTTCATACACAATTTTATATAATTCTTAAACGGCGATTTTCTTTTTATGGAAAATACAAATGTTTAGATCTTGATCAAAAATACTGAAATGTTTGGCATCTTGATAATGTTTTTTGTCATCAAAACCATACACTTTAAATAAGCGATTGGTCTTCGCCGCCACATTTGTTGAGTTTATTAGAGCGGTTGAAGGTGTTGTGTCTGTTGCCGTTCATTCTCTTGATCATTTCGTACGGATACAAGTTCACTCGGGGACTGCTTTCGTCCAGTTGCCGCATCTGCAATACACGACCAAACAGATAAGTTAGTCAATCTGTCAATGGTAAAATACTTGAATCACCCAGAATTCTTTATGTTAGAAATTCAATGTCGAAATACTTTGAAGAACTTTGAAGTCCGTATTTTCCCAATAGTTTTACCTCTTCCTGTGTGAGACTCCAGCCCGTGCTGGCATCCATGTTGTCCTCGAGCTTACGGACAGACGTGGCTCCGATGATCACCGAGCACACCTGTGGTTTCTGTAGCAACCAGCGCAGCGCCACTTGTGCGACAGTTTTATCTTAAACACATGCTGGTTTCTATAGCAACCAGCGCAGCGCCACTTGTGCGACAGTTTTATCTTAAACATGCGTATGGTGTGATTGTAAATAAAAGATTTCGTATCAAGTAATGCGCACCAAACGAGTGATCTACACAGCAAATGCCATTGTATAATTATCAACATTTTTGAAGGACCTGCGACAGGCTAAGTAAGGTCTGTGCGGACGTCACGTGGTCGGGATGAGCGGGATACAGACACAATACAAACGTAGTGAGAACGCAGGGAGAGCGCGGACGCCACGCTCAATAGTTCCTTATTGCGTCTCTACCAGGTCATCACTAGCTCAATGCGGTTCCAACTATGCTTCCGATAGGTTCGTACTCCGTCCATTCACCTTCATCAAGACTTTACCAGGTTCCCACTGTATATCTCACGGTTTGCGCCACGTCAGGGCATGTCTTCACCACGCCCTGTCAGGACGTGGAGGAGGTAGTAAGGACGTTCTCCGGTGTGATGGCATTATACTAGAAACATTGACATAGCAAATGACATAGCAAATGACTGACATTGTTACCACAAGTAAAATACCTGCAGCGATACGCATTTGTTTAGGCCCATACTGTCAATTCTATCCACGATCTTCTGCATTTGCCACCCGCACACATTGCTGGCTCCAAAATAACGAATCTTTCCACAACGTATGAGGTCATCGAATGTTCTCAGCGTCTCTTCAATAGGCGTCGCGTTATCCCAGGCATGGGACTAAAAACAAACAAGGTATACATATTAAACTTTACATTTATACGATAAAACCACGGGCTAAAAATACTACATGCAATTATTTTACTTTGCTTGATTACATTCTGCATTTGCTTAATAGACTTAAATTAATGCCTCGTCCAACACAATCCTTTCAATAATCGTTCTTCCTTACAAACTTTCTAGTACTCGATGTTATATCAGCTGCACAGTGATAAAGGTCACTTCTATCACCAATGCAAGATGGCAATTTCAATAATGTTGTTCCCTTATCAGCAAAGTCGACATTGCCACAAAAAGTGTAAATCAACATTAAGAGCACTTCAAGTACATATATGGACACGTGAGGTATTCTAGTAATCAAATTTAATAGCCAATAAAATATGCACTCACACTCTAAATCAGTAAACTACATACGGTGACATTTCGCTTTTGAATGCACTATTTAGCTAAACAAGAACTATTACTGCCAGTAATGAATACTCCCATGGCACATTGATACTGGCTGGATATTGTTTTATGAACAGAAAGGCGAATCAATGGCATAACAAACCTACCAACATTTGAAAAACCGACGTTCAATAATTGTCCAATTATTACCCTTTCACGAACCTATGTCGACGGTTCCATAGTTATTGCCCTGACACAGTTTTCTAACTATTGTTCAGTTTGACCTTGACCTTTGACCATATGAACTATTTATCAATAGGGATCCACTCGTAGTTTTTAACCATAGTTATTGCCTGAAAAAGGTTTTTCAACTATTGGTCAGTTTGACCTTGTCCTTTGACCCAAATTTGGTCTCAATATAGTTAATCGGGATCCTTTCTTAGTCATGACCAACTCACCTACCAAGTTTGCCTGCCAAGTTTGAAGAAACTAGGCCAAATGATTATTTAGTTATTGCCCGGAGAAGTTTTGCAATGAATGCTCAGTTTTTAAATCATTTGGCTAGTTTAACCCTAATCGTTGATCCGAGGACCCAATACGCAATCAATAGGGATCCTCTACTGGTTATGACCAACCTACTTTCCAAGTTCGAAGAACCTAGACCTAAGTGTTCTGTGTTTATTGCTTGGACAATTTTATACAACTATTGGTCAGTTTGACGTTGACCTTGGAACCAAGGCTCCTTAACTCAATAGGGATCCTCTACTACCTTCCGAGTTTGCCGATCCTAGACCTTAGGGTTGCGAAGTTATTGCCTGGACAAGGTTATACGATTATAAGTTGTTGTATTTTGCAATCTTTTGGTTCATTTTACCTTGACATTTACCGGAGAACGGACATTCAGACCGACATTTGCGAAGCAGTATGCCTCCGCTTCATCGAAGGGGGCATAATGACATTATATCACAGTCTATACTCTACACTAGAATATATACAAAACAAGAAACACTGAAACTTCCTAACAAACTAGTAGAATAGTTTTCCTTTTCATCGAATAGTCGAGCTAAAATAATAATGGCAGACACATTCTTATATTCTAACTACAATCAAGTATAACTGAAATATTCCGCCGTGTTACATATCCTAACCTGGTAGAGGTCTATATAGTGTGTCTGCAGGCGCTCTAGACTTTCCTCACAGCTCTCCACGATATGTCGTCTGCTGAGTCCGACACCGTTCTCGTGGGTCTTGTCCATCAGACCCCTGACTTTGGTTGCCACGACAAACCGTTTACGTTCTTGTCTAACGAAAATAATAACATCACGCTGGAGTTTTAAGTTCATTTTCGATAAGAAATGAAATCTGGATTAGACTTGCC
Organism: Congeria kusceri; assembly: GCA_027627225.1. Lineage (NCBI taxonomy): Eukaryota > Metazoa > Mollusca > Bivalvia > Myida > Dreissenidae > Congeria > Congeria kusceri. The sequence goes on from CM051027.1 coordinate 70,426,116, forward strand.
AAGTAAATTGTCGACTCACTACGCAATTGTAGTTACCCTAAGAGCCATTTTCCCACGATTTTGTCTGATGCTCCATGGCCATAAACGTTTGCAGTGTCCAGGAAGTTGCCACCAGGCTGCGCGTATTTGTCCAGGATCTAGAAAGCGAGGTCTTTATCCGCTTGAGTCGGGATCGCAGCGAACTGAATACACAAATAAATGGTAATTGAACAAAACGAGTTAACGGATACTAGACATGTATTAAATCAGATTGCTTTATGATATATGTAGTTTAATTATTTACATACAACGAAATACTCGTATTTTGTATATTTACAATTAAAGAAAACGTACATGCATTATACCTCACGCATTGGTCATACTGTCATCTTAAAAACTCATATTATATCCTTATTTATGTTAACATTTGGCAAATAGTGTTGCATTGTACACGTCCTCGTTAGAACTCCGTCCGTCCATCCGTCCTGTCTGTCTGTCTGTCTGTTTGTCTGTCTGACTGCCTGTCTACGTAAATATCTGTAAACAGAATTACCTGTCTTTGTTAATATTGTTGTACAACCTGTTGGTATCTTGTCACACAGCACACTGGATCGAAGGTGCAACTAGTTCACGCCAATATGTTTATAACATGTAAAATCTGACACGTTTACTTGTAAGACCATTAAGGGGTATATAACGTGTTTTAATAATCTTTCTCGTGATTCGCCTTGAAAAAGATACAATCACACAAATATTACGTATGTGGTATTATGTTCGTTTTGTTCTGTAATTGTAATAAGGGTGATAACGTGAAATAGATAACTAAGAACATAAATAACTGCATATTTACGATTTAACAATTTAACAGTAAAATAAGTAATATAACTTACCGAATTTTGTCCAAAGGTCATCGTACCGAGACACAAGTTCGAAACCCGGACACCGGACGCCCCAAGGAAATTAAACTCCGTTATTTTCTTTGTCAACCCACGTAAATCGAGACTACAGAGCTCGGTGTTGTTATAAATCGGTGTTATAGAACGTATCGTGGGATAAATTAGGACATACTAGTGTTTTCGCATTTACTTAGCAAATAAAGCATGCGTCTCAGCGTACAGATAGGCTGCGCACAGTTGATAGTACTTGAGAATTTCTTGATTACACGAGTAAGAAACCGCTTAAATATGCAGATACCACCTGCAGTGGGGTGAATTAAGTACACGTCACGTACCAACAAATAATTTGTGTGTTTCGAGCAACGGTCTAAAAACGTTAGGTAGGTCGGGATTGAATTTTTAAAAATCTTTTTTAAAGACTCATTTCGGTCAAAAAACACAAACTATTCGCAGTCGTTACTTCCCCATCGGCGGTACTCTTCAGTTACCACTGCCACCACGAGTTAAAAGCTTACAGATTTGGAAGTTTTCAGGGAAATCGATTATGAGGAGGTCAACGTTTTTTTAAAAAAAAAATTATTGTATCATTATTATTTCACAACAATGACACAGACATGGTGCATTATTGCTCCAAGTATGTATACTCAATGACCCTATTACCGGTGTAAACGTGTTACCGGGGCATTATGATTTGCGTATTTTACCATGCCCGGGATAGTCATATCCGGTTTCATTTTTAGACAGTCGTTCGCGCCAACTGTTATCTAACAAAAAATGAAAACAATGTGTCCTAAAATGTTAATAGATAAAGAAATAACAATAATTAGTTCAAGCTATTCTATTTTTGCCCAAATGATTGTGTTTTCAGGCATAAGATTTCTCTATTTTTATCAAGTACATGACAAAACACCACATTTCAAACGTTCCGAATTTATCTATGACGTAATCAAATCCCATAATGCACTAACCTCATCTGCATAAAGCTGCTTATCCTACTGCACTAACATTCGGACCATTGTCACAAATCAATTAAATTTCAATTACAAATGTCAACTTGACCATGGAAAGTAGGAAGACTGAAATGATTTTTATGTTTATTTTGTTTCTATTTGCAGCATATAATTGGACACAAATGAGAACCCCATCAGTTGAGTCCGTACAGTGTTGATTTGATTTCATGGGCTTATTTAAAATAAAACCGTCAGTTAAGAGTGTCTGGTTTTCCAGAAACTACATTTAGGGACGGAACCTTTTCAACCCATATATTCAACATGTCATTTTTTTCTTCATTAATGGTCACAAATCTAAGTTCAAAATGATACATCATAATATTAGTAGTTTTCTGCAGTATTATGAATGTGTCAGCATGCAGAAGTTTAGTGCAGTTAAACTGTGTGTGTGAATTTTATATATGCACCGGTAATAGGTAACAACAACAACAAATATGGCGGCCATGACATGGTTAGAAAACTAGGTCAAAACACGAAATACGATATAATATACATGTAAAAAGATTTATTTATTAAATAAAACATTTTTTGTTTAAAAGTAGGTAACATTTATGTAAATTTACCATACAATTTACAATTTAATTCAAATGTTAAGTACACCGGTAATAGGGTCAAGCAGCATATATGTAATGGAATACAATTCATGAAGTTAATTAGATAAAGACATTTTTAAGTTATTAAACGAAAATGCAATTCTGTAATTTACAGTGAACGTTATGGTGTGTCCTTTAATCGTGTAGACGGTTCGCCTCCAAATGGGGGCAAAACGTCCAAGGGCTTAAAGTTTAGAGTGGAAAATGTCTTGGGGGCGAAACGTCCTGTCACCGTTTTGAAAAATGAAAATTTAACCAGGAAACATGTTTGGCGGTTTTTATATTAAAACAGATAGGTAAGTTATATACAAACTGTTAATGATATATATTATATTTATAAAGCAACTTAAATTTACGCTGTTACTTTTCCTAGTATTGTAAAAGATTTTGGTTTTCTAAACCTTCTTTGAATTTGTCACACAATTTCGCGAGATAGAACATGAATTTTTGCTATTGTGCAATCAAAATATTGCATTGCTATGATTTTGATATTATTATAGGCACAATATCAAATTGTTTGATGCTTTGGCGTACCAGGGTTGAATGAGAGAGCAACTAGGCAAATGAAAAACATGTCTAATTCAGTCCCACATACAATCCTTGCCATTGGTCGGAATGCAATCTGCAATACTTGGCATTCCTTACGGTGAATTAATATTCTATATACTTTATAATAATTGGTATAACTGTAATGTAGAAACAAGTTCCAATGATATTATACCTGGACCAATAATGCAACATTTCTGTGTCAAAGTTATAAAAAAATAATGATAAAATTAAAATTGTGTACAAAATAAATCTTCAATCGTCTCCCCTGAAAACTTCCAAATCTGTAAGTTTTTAACTCGTGGTGGCAGTGGTATTAGTGAAGAGTACCAATGGGGAAGTAACCACTGCGAAGAGTGTGGCAAAAACATTGAAAATTATCTAAAATCTGACGAATACCGATTTCACGGAAAATAATCGTCGCTAAAAACTTAAGGGTCGGGAGTGGGGGGTTGCTAGGTAGGGTCGGGTTGCTCGAAACACAGAAAAAAATACGTTGGTCTTATTTTCGATACACTGTGGTGTACAGCAGAGAAACAGACAGTGTAGTGTCCTGTGTGCTTCATTTGCAAATAAGAGAATTGATTATGGACCGCGCTTTTCTAAATAGATAAACACATAAATCATAAGACATAAATACTACTGTATAAAATAATGAGGCATACTGTGTTTCAATACATATATAAAAGGCATACAACATGCCATTCTCTGCAATGCTAGTTTAATTACTATAAGTACTCATAACACAATAAAATAAATAGTTTTGAGGTGTTATTGCTATCGTAAATAAAATTCATCTGAACGTTAATGACATAATCAACGAAATTAAATCGAGGATGTATGAACATTCATAACATTCATAATAAAGTTACATAATTGAGGCGTGTCGTGGGAAAATCGGGCTGAATGCATGTGCGTAAGGTGTCGTCCCGGATTAGCCTGTGCAGTCCGCACATGCTAATCCGGGACGACACTTTCCGCATACAGTGGATTGATGCTTAGAAACGACTTCATTGAAACAGAAAATACCATAAAAGCGGACCCGGCTGATCCGGGACGACACTTTACGCACGTGCCCGGTTAACCCACGAGACGACTCATTTATGTGCAATGTGAAAATAAAACATTACTTTTATATGCTTTTTTCTGATTTTGATGGTTTACGAGAAATGAATACTATGTACGGATATATGCCATATTAATTTGAACTGTCGCTTAATTTTATTATACATAAGGTGCATTTCATACAAACGTTTAGAGTTTCATAATTTGAATTGAATAATTTACACGAAACAAACAATCGTGTTAAATTTAATAATTGTATTTATTATAACTAAAGTATCATCTTGTTTATTGTTCGCTTTAGCAGATTTGATTTTGCATTTTAATTAGAATATTGCTGTACTCACTGTATTTTTTGTTGTTTTGTTAGGACAACATTGGACCACTTTGTTTATCATCCAGGATATACAACATGTGCATTATATTTTATGTTACATTGCGCACGTGTATGACAGTATAATGGCGAATATAAAGACAAGAACAATTGGTGTTCCTGTGGTCGACATTATAACCCATATAAATATTGATATATTTACACAACACGTATTGACTAGTACACTTCTCACATTATTTAGAGAAATGTACAATATGTGTGATTATATACTTGCTTAAGTACTGTGTGTGATTATATACTTGCTCAAGTAATGTGTGTGATTATATACTTGCTCAAGTACTGTGTGTGATTATATACTTGCTTAAGTACTGTGTGTGATTATATACTTGCTCAAGTAATGTGTGTGATTATATACTTGCTCAAGTACTGTGTGTGATTATATACTTGCTCAAGTACTGTGTGTGATTATATACTTGCTTAAGTACTGTGACCGCTTTTATTTAGAGAAATGTACAATATGTGTGATTATATACTTGCTCAAGTACTGTGTGTGATTATATACTTGCTTAAGTACTGTGACCGCTTTTATTTAGAGAAATGTACAATATGTGTGATTATATACTTGCTTAAGTACTGTGACCGCTTTTATTTAGAGAAATGTACAATATGTGTGATTATATACTTGATTAAGTACTGTGACCGCTTTTATTTAGAGAAATGTACAATATGTGTGATTATATACTTGCTCAAGTACTGTGACCGCTTTTATTTAGAGAAATGTACAATATGTGTGAATATATACTTGATTAAGTACTGTGACCACTTTTATTTAGAGAAATGTACAATATGTGTGATTATATACTTGATTAAGTACTGTGACCGCTTTTATTTAGAGAAATGTACAATATGTGTGATTATATACTTGCTCAAGTACTGTGACCGCTTTTCAGATTTCAATTTTGGACACTTAATGAATTCTGATTATAGTGCTTATAATCCATTTTGTTATGTTAATGAATGTATGTTGATTTTGTCAGTTGCCATTACTATCTAGGAATGGCATTATACATTAACATAAACTACTTTTATGTCACACACTGTACGTGTGATCAATAACTATACTGGGAGTTGAAACCCTTGATGTATACATGTATTATCTTTTGAAAAAAAAAGTTGTTCATAACAATGCAAGCGCTAACTAATAAAGTGCCCATTAAACCGAATAGGCCAAAGTTGAACTGTTTGACAGTCAAACATACATGTATATAATGATAAAACTATGCAGCAGATTATTGAAACCGTGATAAGTTGCGAGATATTGCCTTGATTTTGATATTTAGGATGAAACAAAACTTACTGTAATTGATTTACGAGTTTATGTTGTTTAAGTATATTTGATTTAGACGTGATCATAATAATTTAACTTCTTGTCGGTCTACTAAGTTTGGAACGAGAACCATTTGCTGAATTGTCTCGGTCGCCACATTAGCTGAGCTGATTAGAGCGGTCGAAGGTGTTGTATCTGTTGCCGTTCAGTCTCCAGATCGTTTCGTACGGATACATGTTCACCCGGGGACTGCTTTTGTCCAGTTGATGCATCTGCAATACACAACCAAACAGATACGTCAGTCAATCTGTCAATGGTAAAATACTTGAAATATCCAGATTTCATTATGTTAGAAATTATATGCCAAACTACTTCGAAGAACTTCGAAGCAATAGTTCTGTTCTACCTCTTCCTGTGTAAGACTCCAGCCCACGCTGGCTCCCATGTTGTCCTCGAGCTGACGGACAGACGTGGCCCCGAAGATCACCGAGCACACCTGTGGTTTCTGTAGCAACCAGCGTAGTGCCACTTGCGCGACAGTTTTACCTTTAACGTGCGTAACGTCATTGAATCACACAAATAAAACATGCAGAAGGAACGTTAACTTTATTCTTGTAATTTCATCCTTAAAAGCAACCGAACAATACCAAATAACATATCTTGCGGACGTGTTTATGTGTAACAATCCTGGGCGTCTCTACAATAGTATTACAGCGATCATGTATAACTGTTCTGTTTACCGTGATTATCTGCTGCCTTTTTCATGACATCCGTGAGGTTCCAGAATCCCACGTCGTCACGGTACTTGCTCCATCCTGGCCACGCCTGCAGTGCTCTCCTCTCATCCGTATGAATGAAACCTACCCGGCTGCCTGTAGGATCGGGAACCTCCTCTTTGCTAAACTTCCCCGACAGAAGTCCACTGTAAAAGCCAAGGTTTTATATTACATAAAACCGTTAGTTATACAAAGGTCCATGCAAAGTTGCCTTAGCCTGAAAATGATATATTAAATATGGTGGCGTAGAACTGCCATAGAATAACCACTTAAGGTTCGCAAAAATATTCGTGTTAACTACTTCGCGTTCGCGAACAGATTCGTGCTACCACTTATTTATAATTATGATATTTATCTGGATATTAAGATAAACAGTTTGCGAATATTTCTCTGCAAGATATTTTATTATTATACTAATTGGCCTTTAAGTGCCCAGAACTGACATAAGATACATTTTCTTGGGGTTGCGAGGTTTTCCGAATTATCTTACACGAATATTATCATGATAATTATCTTACAACGCAAATCTTATCTAGTTAATAATCGCGATACCATTTAATTTTCATGTATTGCAAATGTATTTGCAAACCAGTTCGTGTTGCCAGTTATATAACACGAATATTGTCATGATAATTATCTTACAACGCAAATCTTAACACGTTAATATTCGCGATACCTCTTCATTTTCATATATCGCAAATGTATTCGCGAACCAGTTCGTGTTGCCAGTCATCTAACACGAATACTATCACGATAATTATCTTATAACGCAAATCTTAACACGTTTATATTCGCGATTCCACTTAATTTGTGCGCGATGTCTACCGCATTATCTTACTAACACGAATTATCTTGATACTTATCTGACAACGCGAATCTTGACTAGATAATATTCGTGTTACCACTTAATTCGGCGCGAAGTCTTCATTATCTTACTAACACGAATATTATCATGATAATAATCTGACGACGCGAATCTTAAATAGATAATATTCGTGTTACTACTAAATTGGTGAGCGAGGTCTTCCGCATTATCTTATTAACGCGAATATTATCACGATAATTATCTTACATCGCAAATATTAACACGTAAATATTCGCGATACCATGTATCGCAAATGTATTCGCAAACCAATTCGTGTTGCCAGTTATCCAACACGAATATTATCTTGATAATTATCTTACAACGCAAATCGTATCTAGTTAATAATCGCGATACCACTTAATTTTCATGTATTGCAAATGTATTCGCAAACCAATTCGTGTTGCCATTTATCTAACACGAATATTATCGTGATAATTATCTTACAACGCAATTTAACTAGTTGATATTTGTGATACCACATACGTTTTTATTAACTGAAATTCTAATGTCAGTTTTGGGCAGTTTCAGGCCTGTTTTTCATTAAGCAAATAAATATCTGACGTCGAAAACATTGGCAAACGCTATTAAGATATAAGATAAATAACACGAAAACTTAAGTGGTAACACGAAAATTTTCGCGAACCTTAAGTAGTTATCGTAAGGCAGTTCTATGCCACCATAATTAAACTCAGAATTAAATCAGTAGATCTACCTGTTATCAAAAGAACGCGCTATTCTTTGCATACCCTTTGAGAGGCGACCAGGGTAGGATGCCAACACCCTCGTTCTCACACACCATGAACTCCTCAAATTCGGATTGTCGGCACAGAAGGCTGTACTGTTGCTGAAAAGGACATGTATTTTCCTACAAAACACATTGCTTACAGTCACAAAACAATTTGAGTGCCGTTTACTTATTCTGATTTCATTAATCGCAGATTATTATTATGATTGAACTACTGGTAACATACCTGTAAAGAAACACATTTGTTTAGGCCCATAACGCTGATTTTATCCACAATCTTCTGCATTTGCCACCCGCACACATTGCTGGCTCCAAAATAACGTATTTTTCCACAACGTATGAGGTCATTAAATGTTCGTAGCGTCTCTTCAATAGGTGTCGCGTTGTCCCAGCCATGGGACTGAAAACAAACCAGGTTTTTCTATATGTTATTATAGGCACATTAACAATAAGCATTCGATGCCGTAAGGAGTAAAAAGGTAAATTATTGTAGAAATGACGTAGAATTGCTTATATATCATAGTTATATTTTTTTCCAGGCCAAATACGCCGGTAAACAAGAACTATATTTACGAATCTAGTTTGTTAATACATGATACAGCTTTTGAAAACATCCTGACCTGGTAGAGGTCAATGTAGTGTGTCTGCAGGCGCTCTAGGCTTTCCTCACAGCCCTCCACGATATGTCGTCTGCTGAGTCCGACACCGTTCTCGTGGGTCTTGTCCATTTGACTTCGGACCTTGGTTGCCAAAATAAACCGTTTACGTTCCTTTCTAACGAAAATAATAATAATTAACATTTAGAAATATATCCGATAAAAAATGTATTTGTTAATACATACTCATTTAGAACGACAGAAGACAAAAGCATCAACGTGTATTTTGTGCTTCCAAGTAACCACTACTGTTGTGAAATTACAACTTTCCTGCTGAAATTACCCGGAAAGCCATTTCCCCACGATTTTTTCTGATGCGCCATGACCATAAACGTTGGCAGTATCCAAGAAGTTTCCGCCAAGCTGCGCGTATCTGTCCATGATCTGTAAAGCGAGGTCCTCATCCGTTTGAGTGGGTAGCGGCGCATACTAGAAACAGTACATTGACAGTTTTACTGATAGTAATTCAGGACGACATTTAACGCACATGCATTAAGCCCGGATTTCCCACGACACGCCTCATTAATATTGATCGAGTATCTTTACTGGCTATGAAACATCCCGATGACACTTTAATACCAACGTAAAGAACAGAACAAATCCTTATTCAATTGTTTTCGTTGCAAACGCGTTGAATTCTAATACACTTTAATTGAAGATTATTCAATAATAACGTATAAATATGCGTTTAAATGCTAAACAATTTGTTAGTTTGCTTTGCAAAGCCATGCAATCATAGCATACGTATGTCTAGCAGTTTGATGAAACGAAATAAAGATACAAGACTTACCGAATTTGGCCCAAATGTCAATGTACCAAGGCACAAGTTCGAAACTCGGACCCCGGATGCCCCCAGGAAATTATAATCCATTGTTTACACCTGTTTACTCTGGTCACTCAAGTCTGCAGGTGCGCAAAGTGATCAACTCGGTGATGAATAAAATTGTACTGTAGTTCAACACGTTAACGACATAAATTAGGACACGCGGCTGTTATCTTATATACCTGACAGCGAATAATCTGCTTGTTGCGGAAGATATTTGAACAGTAGTTGCATTACAGCAAATGATAGTGAATTGGGCAGAGCAGCTCATATACAAAGTCTTACGAGTGTGTTTCCTTAACATATCGATGGCTTTCAACAATACCTTATTTATGATAGACAAATACATTAACCCGATCGTGAGATATGGGCATTGTCTGATTTATTGAGTTTAAAAATTAAATGCTTATATATAATCTTTTCCAAAAGAGAAACTGACCAAATGTTACAAACATTTAATTAACGGTCCACTAATAATAACATTGGCAATAATTGAATGATTTGTCTACAGAACCATGAATGATAATAAGAGCACAATTTCTCAAATATTTGAACAACTGAACGTGGAAACAAGTGTAAGAGAGATGTATAATTGTTGTTTTAATTTTGATGGTCATGATTTCGTATTGAAGAACATATTGTTTGTATTGTTCCGATATGTATATACTAGTATATGTGTATTTTTGTGTAAGCCTCAACCTGGCTCTATCAAAATTCTTAATCAAAATTGATTAATTAACCATACACCTTTTAACGTAAGGAACTGTTGTTATATTTTACACCTAAGAATTGTTTGCGAAATTATTATCCGTTATACACATCAATAACCAAGAGGGCCAAATGGCCCTGGGTTGCTCAGTTTCATTAGTCGAACAATTTTCCATGTGTTAGATTTTTATACGGATATGGATATACTGATACGGACTGATGGAAATGCGGCCTTAATCATGGTTTGAAAAACTTAAGTGACAACAGACATTCACATTTTTGAACTACATATTGAAATTGAACATTTTTCTTCAATTTAACCTAGTGACCTAGTTTTTGACCCCATATGACCCAGATTCGAACTCGGTCGAGATACTTTTGGGACAAATGTTCTGACGAAGTTTCATGACGATTGGGCAAATAATGTAACTTCTAGAGTGTTAGCAATCTTATTCTTCAATTTGGCCTAGTGACCTAGTTTTTGATCCCACACGACCCAGATTCAAACTCGGCCAAGATACCATTAAGACAAATGATCTGAACAAGTTTTATGAAGATTGGGCAAAATATATGACTTCTAGAGTGTTAACAAGCTTTTTTTTCAATTTGACCTAGTGACCTGGTTTTTTACCCCACATGACCTAGATTCGAACTCGCCCGAGATATCATTGGGACAAATGTTCTGACCAAGTTTCATGAAGACTGAGCAAATCATGTGACTTCTACAGTGTAAACAAGCTCTTTCTTCAATTTGACTTAGTGACCTAGTTTTTGACCCAACATGACCCAGATTGAAACTCGGCCGAGATATCATTGGGACAAATGTTCTGACCAAGTGTCATGTTGATTGGGCAAAAAATGTGACTTCTAAAGAGTTCACAAGCTTTTCCTATAGCCATATAAGGAAAACTGACCCCCCCTGGCGGCCATGTTTTTTTAACGGACCGGAACCATTATCAAACTCGGCCGCGATATCATAAAAACAAATGTTTGAGCAAGTTTCATGTTGATCAGGCAAAAAATGTGACTTCTAGAGTATTCACAAGCTTTTTCTAAAGCCATATAAGAAAAACTGCCCCGCCCCTTGGTGGCCATGTTTTTCAATGGAGCGGAACTATTTTCAAACTCGGCCGAAATATCACGAGAACGAATGTTCTGAGCAAGTTTTATGTTGATTGGGCAAAAAATGTGACTTCTAGAGTGTTCACAAGTTTTTTCCCTAGCCATATAAGGAAAACTGCCCCGCCCCCTGGCGGCCATGTTTTTCAACGGATCGGAACCATTTTCGGACTCGGCCGAGATATCATAAGAACAAATATTCTGAGCAAGTTTAACGTTGATTGGGCAAAAAATGTGACTTTAGAGGAGTGTTCGCAAGCTTTTTCTTTAATTTTCTTTAATTTGACCTAGTGACCTAGTTTTGACCCCACATGACCCAGTTTCGAACTCGGCCGAGATATCATTAGGACATATGTTCTGACAAGTTTCATGAAGATTGGCCAATAAATGTGGCCTCTAGAGTGTTAACAAGGTGAATGTTGACGACGAACGATTCACGACGGACGACGGACAAAAGGCGATCACAAAAGCTCACCATGAGCACGTTGTGCTCAGGTGAGCCGAAAATGATGATATTGACCAGCATTATCAAGAAGGAACCTTATTAGATTTCTGTATCATTATATATTTGCGTACAGTGCAACAGGCGCGATATGTACATGTGGTCGGGTTATCGTATTTATCGAACACAACTTGCAGAAAAATGAAAATGGATTTTTGAGCCAGTTCTTATAATTTAACAGCGTTATGCTCTCGCTAATTTTAATATGAACACACTTTAAAACAATTTCCCGCGTAAATGTCTGTTTGTTCTACATAATAGTCGAATGCACTGAAATGCCAACGATTGGTCAATGGTTTGGAATATAAATGTAGTCCATACTGAAATGTATTCAATAGTTGTTGCTGAATATGTACACAGTAATTGCGATGGGGAACTGTAAACCGTACAATTACAACCAACGTGGTATATGATTTTTTTGCAAAACATAACCTGTAAATTAGAAATATTTCACTCATAACTTATGTATGCTATGTAAAACAACGGTTACCTTACAAACTTATCGTTAAATAAAACATCATATCGTGACTCTGACGTATCTAAAGCTAACTTATGATAACAGCGCTTTGTAAATATGAAGTTAATATAATACGGTGGTACCTGCTCTAAGATGGGCATTACGATGATGGAGACAACATCAAATGTGTGCATTTTTATGATACGTTATTTTCACTAAAGGAGAAACATACATTACATTAGGGAAAGATCCAGAGCAAAATAGCAGGGTGCTGCACCCTGCTCCTTTTTGGCCTCTCCCCTGCTGCCAGCAAAAGGGAACAGCACAAAATATTCAATGTCTTTTGAAATTCAATACATGTGTGCAAAACACATGTTGGATATTATTGAACGTATTAAAAGGTAAGAAAGGCTCAAAATTGGTTAACATAATTTAACAAATCTTTGCTGAATTTGAAGGACTAATTGGCGAAAAGAAACATCTCAATACAACGATCTGAGACTGGCTACTTGAGATATAAAAACAGTTTTTATTGCAACTATATGTAAGGATTGGAAGGCGAAATGAGTTTAGATATCTGACATTGAGTACCATAAACCGGTCTTGGAAATATAGCATCGAATTCAATTGCTATCGTTTAGTTTCATTAGTCAACCAAACATGCTGGAGTCCGTAGTATAATTATAATGTCACTAAGGGGTTTCGCTTCTATCTATGTTTTCTATCTTAGACTTTTTGCCACGTCCGCACATCAGCATCACCAGCAATTTCCGCTGCCGACGGAAACGCATGCTGTGACATTACAAGTATCGGAATATCATCGCCTTGTGTATGACTTCTGGCGTGGAGTGAAACAACATTTAATCGTCCATGACATCACCTGAAACGCTGAGCACACTTAACCAAACGAATGCCATTGAATAGTTCCTGGTCGTGTTTTATTGACTGTTGTTGAAAATATCAATTATTTGAATACCATTAAGTTAGCACCTGTGAACAAACTGGCCATTGGCTCTTCACATGTTAAAACACTAATCATCTTACGTCTGATAAATGTGGCAAAGAATGTAATTTGCTGGCCAGTCGAATGATTCTTCCTGCAACACATGCTGATTCTTAAAAATGTTAAAGTATCAAGACATAATATTGTTTTCTATATTGGTCCGGGCAGTTTCTATATTGAGCAGTTTTGCTCATAACAGGGGTTAACAGGGAAGATGGCCGTGGTGAGGCATCTGTCCTAGCGAATCAAAAGGGACTAGTACCCCGCATTGGTTATCAGGAGTCCTCTTCAGATTATCTCCACACTTGACTTGAAATACTCTAAGATAATCTATGTTCAACAATTTGCAATCATTCAACAGATATACTGATGTGGAGCTTGGTGGCAACTGGATGTACTATGTATATAAAAATGACTAGATAGAGACAACACACTTTGGAAGTGAATCATATTGAAAGGTTTCACAGCAGTTTTCACAATCTTGCTAAAATTCACTCGTACATGTTCTGCCACTATGAATGACACATTTACTGTGACCGTCTTGAATGAAATCTTTTTCAAGTACGGGGATTTCCCTATTTTTCAGCTATCGACATGCAGCTTCCTCGTTTGATGTTATCATGAAAAACGGATGTTGCATTGACTTTGATCGATGGCTATTGGTCGCAATAAATTATTGGTCAACCGCATTAAGTCTACCAGAGTGTACGTATATAAATGCTTAACCGTGTACATCACAACATTCTTCTTTTACGACAAGAACAATATTGCTGACGATGGTAGTATATTTATGTAATAATATTTAAAAAGTCATTATTTTGCATGGTTTACACTGCCAAAAATATATACCTAAAGACACAAACATCAGTAAATGTTATAAATGGATTAAGTAATATTATTTACCTCTAGGAACATAATTACAAATTAATGCACATTATATATTACCAAATGCTCTTTCGTAAATTCAGATATATTTCTTGTATGAGAATGTGCTTTTTGCTATGAGCATGTATAAGAAGTTAAATTAATGCATTTTGTGTGATAAAACATATTATGCACATTTCTTAACGATTATATAAACTATGAATATATTGTATAATAATGACATATTTGCATCAGTCTCCCTTATTGTTTCACCAGCGTTACAGTGTGACGATACTGCTTACCGCTGCGATGTTACTCACGTACGGGGTTTCCAGTTTGCCACAAAGTACTACAGAGTTGTCAACCGGAGTGACCGGCAGTACAGAAGACGATACGTTGAGTCTGCTATTGGCAACGTTTTCAAACAACCACCTCAATATAACGACTGGAGATCGCATGGTTACTAGTGAAGCAGACCCGATTGCTGATGACAACAGTGGCGGCACTCGGACAAGGCGAAGCAAGGACTGCAGAGGCCTGCGAACGCGTGCCTTGTGCCCATGGAGATACGAAACAAAAATAGATAGAAGGTACATTCCTAGTAGGTTGCGAAGTGTAGTTTGTGAATCACGCACGGTGAACATGCAAAATTACATAATCCAGTGTGAGGAAATATACACGATACAGCATGTGAGGCTGTATGAGTGTAACGGGGAGCATGCCGACTGTGAGCAAGCCATCCAGGTTTCTGTCGGATGTGTCGCCTCGCATCCTTGTGTAGTACCGGCTGCCGAGGAGCCTTTTTTTACCTGACCAAACCCGATTTAAAACAAAACGCAGATTATGGATGATGTTAAAATTCTCTGATGGCAGATTGTCTACCTTATGGTGTTTTGGGATAACTTATCTCGCATCGATACTATCGGTGTTCTTTTGTGTAGTGATGGTGTCAGGTTTCAACGAGTGTTTGCCACGACAATAGTTGACACTGTTATGTCGTTTCTGAGCCAATATTGACTATGATACCATAGCAACGTTGTAGAGCCACTGTACCGCAGCTATGTAACACTACTGCAATGCTGCTGTATATTTTACCTAACATAGGAGAAGAAGAAAACATGTACGAGACATAGCAAAAGAAAGTAAGTTTTAGTTTATTTAGTAATTATGAAAGGTATGAACATCATAAATCGGAGGAAGGAAACGCCGTTATTTGTTTACCAGTGTTATTTGTATTTTGGTTATACATCGTTTGCTTCATTAACTTCATTGATTAATAATATAAATCATGTTAGTTACACATAGGATTAAAAACTTTTGTACACATAGTATAGTACTAGTATAGTAAAACGTGTGTTTTATATTCTAACATCGGAAAAAAAACAATGTCATGTACAATCTGAATTTTGTGTTTTAGTTTATTAACAATGGCTAAACAGTTGGTCGCCTGGTAACTGATGTAGTAGAGTCTCGCTGCTTCCCGAATCAACGCACTTGTTCATTATATTGAATATTTGTCTGCGTTTATATATTTAATAGTATTAATTTATTTTGTTTGCAATAAATTATAAACATTGAAGTCATTATCAATGTTTGTTATGTGCTATTTTCCGTAATATTGCAAAAATTAATAAGTCACACCAGTCCCATACAAACGTTAAATCGTTACTTAAATTTCACGAATAAAACCCAAACCAAAGTCATTGATACGATCAGTATAGGCTGAGAAACGGATAAATTAAACTACCGGTCCGCCTTTCGTATGGTACGTCATCACACAAGCCACTTGACTAATACATACTCTCGGAACACTTTACTAGCATAATATTCCGTATTTATTATATACCTGTTTAAAATCTTAACAAAATACATGCTGTATCAATCGGTGAAAAAAAAGTCGTCGGAGACAAAATCCCGTATTATACTTATCGCTATTTTTCCGATCCCGTATTACCATACTAGCCGGACTATTGTTTAATGACGTCATCATAGAGTTATGTAAACAAATATGATCTATACGTACAATGATTATTCATTATCGTAGGTTTTAAAATAAGGTAAATGTACATTAGAAGTTTATCGTTGTATATAACAAAAGGAATATTACGCTAGTTAATTGTTCCAAGAGTATGTATTAGTCTTGTGGCCGGCGGTATTTCGTATCACGTCATCACACAAGCCACTAATACATACTCTTGGAACAATTGACTAGCATAATACTCCGTATATATCAGAACGGTAACTTGTGGGCGGAGCCTAATATGCAAGCTTAACGTGCAAAAAGTATCGTGCGGTATACTGAACATTGAAATGGTAATTTATATACACGCTACTTATTGCACGGTAAGCTTGCACATTCGGCTCATCACATCACGTGACCTTACGACAGCACTTAATTTGAAAAACAACACAGATGTCAAGCATGTCAAACATCACGTGACGTCTAGGATCTGCCCATAGGGATCGGCATTGTAGAAAGTTGCGATGCGATTGGTATATATGGTATAAAACAGTTGTAGCACCCTTTGACCACAATATATTAATTATTTAATATCGCACTGCAGGCTCGTTAAATAACTAACATATTTCGGTCAAAGTATGCTACAACGATTACATGTACATGTAATTGGGTTGCACAAATTGCTCATCAGTAGTGGTTTTACCATCCAACAGAGTACATTAAATTTTCTCCATCAATATAGTTGATGTTTAGATAGATGTGCAGTCCGCACAGGCTAATCTGGGACCACACTTTCCGCCGACAGTGGATTTATTTTTAAAAGAGACTTCCTTAAAACAGAAAATACCATAAAAGCGGAAAGTGTTGTCCTGGATTATCCTGCGCGGACTGCACAGGCTGATCCAGGAAGCCACTTTACGCAGATGCATTAAGCTCGGGTTTCCCACGATACACCTCATGTATTTCCACAACCTCTGATTCAGGTCACGAATAAGCTGCTAGCTTGTAAAGACCGATTCACATATATTTTTTATCACTAGTATAAGCAGTTAAAATTCATAGCAAAATTTATTATGTTTGTGTTTCCAGGCCTTATTAAGATTGTCTTTAAAATAATTCACTGTTTTCAAGTCCACACATGACTGAGGCAAATTGTTCCAACTACTAACACTTCTCGCAACAAAACTGTTCATTGTACTTTTTTACTTGTCGTGCTTTTTCTCTAGTTTTGGTCGTGGCCTCTAGCTGATGAGTTCTGAGCCAGTTTCATAGATCTCAAATGAACCTGGTCAATTTATTTAGCACTTTGAATACTTTAAGCATGTCATGTCTTTCTCTTCTATCAGGGTGCGAAGACCCAGTTCCTTCAGTCTTTGTTCATATGATAGATGCTATAGATTGGGCACTAGCCTGGTTGCTCTACGTTGTACTTGTTCAATTGCCACTATGTCTTTTTTAACCAAGGTAACCATATTCCTGTTGCATATACTAAGGTTGGTATGATCAAGGTTTATATAGGATCAAAAACATTTCCTTGTCCAAATATTCTAAACTTCTCCTTACCATTCCAACTCTCTGATTTGCTTTGTTCACAATGTTAGATATATGCACATTGAATTTCATACGGTCATCAAAGTCATACCGATATCTTTTTTTCTGTTTTTTTAGCAATGTTTAAATCTTTTATGTAATAAATTTGTCTGAGGTTTTGTCGACCAATATGCATTAATTTACATTTACTGGCATTGAACCTGAGAAGCCGCTTGTCCTGCCAGTTAGATTGAATATCAAGATCGTTCTGTATTCTGTTGCAATCCTCCATGTTAACAATCGGTTTGTAAATCTTTGTGTCGTCCGCGAATAACTGCACAGCTGTTTCGACAACTTCAGGCAAGTCATTGATAAAAACGAGGAATATGATCGCAACTATCACGGATCCTTGAGGGATACCGCTGATGACTTCAGTCGGTTAGATGTAGTACTTCAAATTCTGACGGACTGGCTACGGCCACTAAGGAAACTTTCAGTCTTTCTCCATATGATACCATAACTGTACATATATCTTGGTCAAGAGACGACGGTGTTGCACTGTGTCACACGCCTTGGCAAAATCAAGGTATATTGTGTCTAGGCATCCACCACTGTCCAATATCGTGTACCAACCACTATCACTTCCAACAGTTGGGTAACACATGACCGTTTAGCTCTGAAACCATGTTAGTGCTCTGTGAATAGATCGTTTCTGTCCAAATGTGACACAATGGCAACCATCACAATTTTTTTTCCATTAATTTGCATACTATAACAGTAAGGCTGACCGGCCTGAAATTTTCAGTTTTCTTCTTGCTGACTTTTTGTGTACTGGGACTATAATGGCTGACTTCCAGTCTTCTGTTAAATGACTTCGAGATAAGGATTTGCTGAACAAACTTGCGTGGAAGCTACTAAGTATTTCAACGTTCTCTTTTAATATCATTGGGATACGTCATATTGTACGTATAATCCAAGATCATTGCCTACATGTCGAGGCTCTACATCATGACTGTGACAGGAACAAGGCCGTTTCTCTTGAAAAAAGTAAACATATACAATGGAGTTACGTGAAAATACTGGTGCTTTGAAAATAAATCAGTGACGGCGTAAACACTTTACCGGTCGTAGTATGGGCTTATCGTTGTTGTTACATGTATTTGTGTGTTTATACAAACATTTTGTTTGTATTAAATAAATTAATTACAAACTCATATGCAACACCTACATTTTACTTCGAAAGAAACCAATTCAAATTAGTCCCTTACACTGACTTGCGACAACATGTACTATCAATTGGGTAGTTCCGGGTCACTAACGACAAAGCGCCCTCTTTATTTTATATGTACTTGCAATCACGAAAAACTATATATACTTTGAAAGACAGATATCTCAGTAATAATATGCATGTTTGAAACATTTGGTACCATTGAATATATTTGTTAAACATTGTGCCGAACTGTATGCACTGATTGCGGGGGTTCCGAATCAAGTACGTGTGTTTCGGGTCACTTTGGCACTTCTACTATAGTTTCCTTAATGATTTGTTTTAAATGCATTTTTAACTTTTAATCTGACGTTGTAGTTGTCAAACACTACCACAAGGAAGATATATTCATTTCTTGAACCAGACAACACATTATCACAACATATCCCACGTTTTTCATCTGATTTATATTTCAGGTAGGATGTAGGTCAACATATATGAAGGTACAAAGCCAAATAGACTCCATGGCCATTCATATGTAAGACTACAACAATATTGTCATCTTATCATTGATCAACGTTTGCCAATGTCTTTGGTAAATTAAATACAAAAATACCAGCTAAAAGTAAAGAAAAAATCCACGAAATAAATGAAATCAGTACATTAACCGAAATGCGATAAACAGTCCAAAGTGCATTCCAGTACGCAATGTGGTAATTGTACATAGATTCTAAACATATATTTATCGCCAGTAACAACCACCTGATCAACAATTTGATAAAAATCATAAGCATATTGATAAAATTAATAACCTAAGAATGTAAGGGTAACAAAACACATGATGACAGAAAAAGAGAATATATACCGGTAGCGCCGTTATAATGGCAACATCAACACTCTGAAACATATACACAGTACAACAAAATGATGATACCTCAAATGTAAACATAAAGCTGAATGGTATCCTAGACTAGTATGTGAAGGACACTATAGAGCATTGTATAAAAAAAAGTTTAAATAACATTTAAATATGGAACTCCCAGTCCCGCTTCTAGTAAAAAGACAATGTTCAACATGTTGACAGCTTTTGAATACATATAATATACACATATACTATATCTCGCTTACATTGATCAACAGTAATAATGATATTAATTAGATAAACTGTCTGAACACATTAAAACATTGAAGGGTCTTCCTGGTTCGCCCTATGGCTGGCACCATTCTTGAATTTGAGAAACCACGAATAGCTATTATGTCATTTATTACTTATAGAAGGTTAAATCAAACCAATGAGAAGCATACCTATAATATCCCCTTATTTGTGTAACAAAATTTATCCCATCATCATGCATACATTGACGAAATAAACGCCCATGGAATAAACTTTTCTTTATTTCAACACTGTGGTGATAAAGCAAACACGCGCAGCTTAATGACGTCATCTTGTTGATTTTGATGACGTCATGGTAAGTTTTTCGCAATATTTCGTGTGGTTTAGTGTGTTTTCTTTCGTTTATTTTCAAAATAAAGACAGAAAATGATGGGATAAATAAAATACTAGGTAAGTATTGAATAAAGATAAGTTTATTTGCTCGGCACGAAAACGTGAACCACTCACCAGGGCTCGTCGTTCAGGTTTTCTAAGCCTCGCTAAATAAACTTATCTTTATTCAACACTAACCTAGTATTCTCTATATACATATTAGTCAATAAATAATTGTCTTACATTGTGCATGAGTCCACTGGCCCAACCAACCCATAGAGAAATTCCATAATGCATGTTGATTAGAAATTGCTTGACATATCCCCCTTAAACAATAAGGTCTAACTGTATGAAATGAAATACACAGGAGGCATAATTACTATGAACTAAATAACTTTACTACAAAATCTGTGACGTTAAGCGAATATTACAACTGACAAATCATATGGGATTAACTTATTGAATAATTTTATTCGTGTACCCATCGTACAAAATACCCTTTTGCAAAAAATGTCCTTGCACATTTTTATAACTAATTATTTCGCAGAAAAAAATGTAAACACCATTGTTGCAGTATTTTTGTTATGAATAAGAACTTCCTTTGTAGCGAGAATTTTCTTGATTTTCCTGACTGTGAAGTTACTGCAGGTGCATTTCAAACTACACGAATTTCCGGCAGTCAGGCATTTTCAGTTATAGTGTAATTTAACCTGTTTAAAACATTCGGAAAACCTTCCATATTATTGTGTATTTTGGAAATGAGGTCAAATTTATGCATTTGCCAGGGTTTATACATTTTCGTAATGTGTTGGGGAAAGCACGTGGTCCAGTTACGGTGACAGTTCGCAGTGCTGCTAAACGAAAATTAAGAATGTCGCAGGACATCGGTGACAATAAGAATAAGGTTTACAAGGTCGTCCTTACAGGAGGTAAGTATCCGCATTCAAATATAACCATGGCATGGGCATGATAATTCATTATGACATTAAATGAATTGATGTTGTTAAAGGTTAAAACCTTTATAATATTATTTTTAAAAGCCTAAACATGTGGGACCAGCCGCAGTGTTCAGATATATGTAAATCTAGCTCATTTATATTAAATTTGAAGAATTTTGAAGCAAAGTGATGTCATAAAATTGTTTGTTTACATTACAATGACCATTACATCATCATCCAGCCTACCAGGGCTGTATCCAGACAAGACTGTGCTGCCGGCCACATAACTTATGTGAGGATTGGTCATGAAATTATTTCTATGGCCTTTCTCCCCCTACCTCTGACTCCAGTAGGGCAGTTGTTAGTTACCGGCATAAGTACAGTCTTCACACTAACTACAAGCCTGACAGCCCAGGGCTAGTGGAATGTCATTCGGGCTAGTAGAAATTGAGTTATGTATATAGTCGGGCTAGTGGAAATTTCACCTGTTTGCAGTGATTGCATAATGATTCAGGCTTGTGAATTAAAAAAATTAATGTGAAAACTGTACAGGGCCCTCAATCTACGATTTTTGCCCAGCGTTTTTTCTCTATATAAAGTTGGTACCGGAAAACGGTACCATTCCCAATCCGATTTTCTGACCATTTTTCCCAATTTGAAGTTAAAAATTCGCAAATGTAAGGAAAAACACCCCAAAAGACCCTGAAAAGATCGACGATGTTCCTGTATTTTACTTTTGTTTTACCCAAGCGTAAACCATAGCTCAAATCAGTTACTGTTAACGGCTAGGGGAAGTAACCGCTGCAAGGTTTGGTGGCGCTGTATCGATTGGTTACTGTTATCAGTTATACATTGCGTGCGAGAATGGGAACCATCTGGACTGTAATGCGTGTTCGCGAGTGTCATTGACGAGACATGGCAATTCATAACACTAAATACTACAGAAAAAAAACATTCTGGGATGCAATCCTTTATCTAGCAATGGCTTTTATGGCAAAGCAGAAAGTATAGATCCACAACCGTCATTAACGGCGGAAGATACTAGTAATTTTGTTTATGTTCTTTCAACCATTGACACAGACAGAGAGCAAACTTGTGTCTCTGGGGCAAGTTGTGCAGGTTGATACCCACCAGCACGGCATTTAAAACCATTATCTGACTTGAATGCAAGTTAAATAATAAATATAACAAATTGTTTTAGGGTTTATTTATTGTAACTTACTGTTTTCACATCCTTTTCGATTGTTTTTCATGAAAGTGGTAAAATTCCCAATTTGGCTGAAAACGCCGTCAATTTTCCCAATTTGACCGGTACCGGTACCATTCCCAAAGTGGTGAGAAAAAACGCTGTTGCCGCCAAATATCGGCCCCATTCCCCCACCTGAAAAGGTTTTTTTTTTCCCCTAAAAAATGGAAAAATTCCCCCTTGGAGGTCTGCAAAAAAAATACAAAAAAATTAACAGAAAACCTAGTTAAGATGCCAATAATCGTTTGCATCATGAGTATAGCCGTTGTGGCATACATGCAATAATTTGTTCAGGCCAAAACGGGACATTGCCAAAAAATTGCCGGGACATTTGATATTTGACCAGGACACATTAATATTGTCATTTTGTCCACACAAAAAAGGTAATAATAATAGTTCATCGTATCTAACCTAGGTCCTATTCCATTTCATGGTCTATATAGTTATAGTTCAAACAATAAACACCCAAAATGAATAACACAAACATACACACGCATATATTTTAATCATGTTGATTCAATAATATAAACGATAACATGTATTTATAATTATGACATCAAAGAAATTACACGAAGCATGCAAATATAAACACTGATTGACAAATAAACAAATGCGTTACAAGGGAGACTACTCAAGCAGACTTATACCTGGGCTACGTTCCACTATACACTGCGTCATTAACTGCATCAACTTTTGCTATGTGAACAATACGAGTATTAAGAAAGTAATGATTGTTTTTGCATCTTTAATTCTCGAAAAGTTCTCAATTTATTTTCATACTTACCTTCAAACGTTACCAAACTAATTGTGTGATAACACCTATTCTATTTTAAATCAAAATAACAACAAACACAGTTCCTTTTTTATTCTGAAACAATGCAACAATCAGCAGCAATTAGCGACAGCGGATATAATTATATGACCCCCATCCCGTGAAAATGTGACAAACGATCAATTAATCGCTAATGGGGTATCATTACTGCTCCTCTTTGACACGCGGCTAGCGGGTATTGTTGTCATAGGGACCGATATAGGGATTGACGATCTGAAGTTAATTGTTGGCCCAATGTAAGTTTTATGGTACACTAACATCAAATTTTTTGTGATTGACCGGGACAAAATGCATCTCCGGGACAGACCTCGCGAAACCGGGACAATCCCGGTGAGACGGGGACGTATGGCATGTATGCGTTTTGGTCTAGATCTCTATATCGCTAATATTTCATTGACACATGTTATGTGCGATAAACAATAAACCGATCCGTTCAAAATCAAAGTGAAACAGTTTGACGTTATCAACTTATATCGCGCGTGCCACCCATGACAATGTCCTTTCACTGCTGTCGCTTTAATTAGCAGCCGACAGTGATTTTTTGGCCCATTTTTAAAGCCGAATAACAGTTTCATAGCCAAATTATAGGGTAAAAAGTTTCTCTCTAATGGCCACCATACATACTAAGAAGAGAAAAAGGCTAACTCGAGGTCATCTAGATGCCACTATGAGGATTTGCCACCACCAAAGACACCTCACAGATGAAGATCTTGAGCTATTGGTTGACACATTCAAGGGCCATAAGACAAGAAAAATAGCATAGCCACTCAGCCACTCAGCAATTGCCCTCAGAAATCTGACTCTTGTGTTCATCATTCAAATATTGTGAAATTTAAATGAACATTCGCTGTGACAATCAAGTGACTCTAATTGATATCAGTTTTACATTTTTTGGTTTAACTTTAATAAAGGAATAAACCGATGAAACTCCAGATACATCATCAGGAGAGAAACACTTATTACCATCCGTTAGTCCTTTATTGGTGGCAATTGCCTATACAATAATTATCTAACTATAAGAATCATATTATCTGATGATCATGTGTTAAAGCTGTGCACACAGTAACTGCAATATAATAAGTTAAATATATCAGTAGAAAAATAAAAATATAACATTTTTAAAGATGACAATTTAGAATAATTTTTTTAAAACTCCCCTAGTTCAAAGGCACAGGTAGTTGTAAAAATTCCCCCCAAAATCACTGGCCGAATTACACCCAGTCCGCGTGGAGCGTGTACACAGTACCTGTATGTCATAAATCAATACTAACCTATCTGAACGACAATAACGTAAACATAAATGCATATGTGTGTTTGTTTAAATTGTTCTGGCATGTAAAATGAAAGTGTTATCATACAAATATTTATCGAACATTAATTAGGAATAGTTTCTCTACGCAGGTATATAACGGTTATTGCAATCCATTCACAATAACTACGTGATTTCCGGATATAAAGTTGTGATTAAACTCCTGTCGGAACTATATGGACAAAGAAGAAATCATTTCACCACAGAATTGGTCCTTCCTTGATATAGCCCGTCAAACAAACATTGCCCATATAAAAAGTATCTCAATATTTGTCCAGGGCGTTCAGGTATAGCTAAGGGGAGGGTTCAGTGGGTATGAATCAGCCATTGTACTCCTATTAATTGGTTTATTCATTCTTAAATTTCTTTCATTTATTCATTCATTAATGACAATTACTTATAAATTAGTGCCAGTTAGTAAGGTTCTAATAAATTATTTAATTGATAATCAGTTATCATAGGTAATAATCTTTACTGGGTCATTGACTGCAGCATTGACACTGGCCTACCGGTATTCAATATCGATTTTTTTTGGTTTACTAATTTCGTCGATGACATTAATGCAGGTGTCAAATGTAATATAGAATTACTTTGCAAAACGTTTTACTGACATGTACATACGCGTTTAAATGTCAGCATATAAAATACTTGTGTTTTATATTTGATGTCTAAGATGATACACTTATTCTAACTTCACATCATAGTTCGTAATTTTGAGAAGTTTGACCTTGTCTGAGCACGAAGTGCATGGTGAGCCATTGGTATAGGGAGGGGACCATTCCTGTGTCATCCATCTGTCATCTCTCAGCATGGCCTGGGGTCGGGATAGAGACTTCAATTTTCGTCTGATTTTCCTGTTCAAACATGCACAGTATTTGACCATAACATATCAGACAGGTTTGATGATGGGCCAGATTTGACCAGGAACATTCAGAGTTGTTGCCCATTTTTCATAAACAATATGCTAAAATAGAGATTAGAGTATTTGTAAATCATCTAAGCTTGACTAAAGTTGCACCTTTTTGTGTGACCATATAATTTTGGACAAGTTCAATAATAGGCCTGCCAGACCAGCCCTGGAACACTGAAGTTATTGCCCTTTTTCGTAAAAAAATGCAGACTGGGCTGTGCACAAAATGGAGTCTGGGTACATTTTTCGTGCAGTCTTTGCCTAGCTTTCACAGTTTTTGTATGACCATAAGGCATTGGATGAATGCGCAATTTCAAATTTATAACTGTATGATACCTAAGAACAGTATAGCATTTACCAGTCAGAGACTCTAACATATAGAAGTGTGATATCTAAACTAAAAGTGCACTGACATAGGCTGGGAAATATAAGATGACCTACATTGCTGCAGCCATTTTCCATCATAATATAAACTTAAAAATAAAACACAATTTTTGATTGTTATTGCTTGACTTATGTAGGGCCATGTGGAGGCAAGACGACTGGCCAGGCTCGGCTGTGCACGTTCTTTGAGAACCTCGGCTGGAAGGTGTACAGGGCTCAGGAGTCCGCGCTCGTACTCATGAGGTGCGATGGCTAGAGTTGACTTTGGTCATGCATGCTAGTCTGACTGAACATTAATGTATTGAATTTATAATAGTTTTTAAACCAAGTTGATTGTTAATATGTTTAAGACAAAATTTGGTCCAGCAGTTGAGTTAGGTGTAGCGTAAATATTATTCATAATTATATACATGTGGCGCGTCGTGAGAAAACCGGTCTTATCCACAGGCTAATCCAGGATGGCACTTTCCGCTTTTATGGTATTTTCTGTTTCAAGGAAGTCTCTTCTAAACATAAACACACTGTAGTCGGAAAGTGCCGTTCCGGATTAGCCTGTGCACAGGCTAATCCGGGACGAAACTACGCACATGCATTAAGTCTGGTTGGGATCTGCCTGGGCCCGTATTTACCACCTCATTCTTAGACTTAAGAATTAAAAACTGGGCTGGTATTCACAAAGCATCTTAATTAATTTCTTAAATATTTTCACTTAACTGCAAAATTTGAATGTATTATATTTCTTTACTTTATAAAGAGATGCATATGTTGTTGATATTCCTCAAATAACACTTTCATAATGATGCTATTTTAAAGTGTTACTAAGTGCTAAACTATTGCTTAATGGAAATAATGGAAAAACAGTTAAGGAAATTTCCAAATTCAAGGATAAGGATAAAATTTAACTTAAGATGCTTTGTGAGTACCAGCCCAGACTTAGACTCAGGAAACAATACTTCTGTGTTCACCAAGATGCTGGGTACCAATGTAGCTTATGGCATTAACAAATCATTCTAAATAAAGAACTCTGCAAATAGAGTGGGTGAATACCAAGTAACATGCAAATTTACAGTGCTGTGAGAACATAACATTTTTTAAGAATGTTCTTTATTCTTATTAGCAAGTTTAAGAATAGGTTAGTGAATGCAGGCCCTGGTTTTTCTGTGTTTTTTTCCAAACTTGTTTAAACTTGGCTGTTAGATGTTACTGAGGGAAGTGATGCTGGGCTGTTATAGACCTATGTTTTTTTTAGTGATAAGTACTCATGTTATGTCTTGAAATATGTTATTGTTTCTCAAAATTGTTATGTTTATTCTTAATTTAAACCCAGTTTTACTGCAATTGTTGTGTTCTTGTTATTTTCAGTGGGGGTGTCAAGTTTACAGAGTTGTCACAAGATGAAGGTAAAGTGCCACTGTGGATGAGAATGAACACAAACATTCAAATGAGTGAGGCAGGTCGTGGGAAAACCAAACTTAATGCATGTGCGTAAATTGTTGTCCCGGATTAGCCTGTGCAGTCCGCACAGGCTAATCCAGGACGTCACATTCTGCCTACAGAGGATTTATGTTTAGAAGATACTTCATTGAAACAGAAAATACCTTAAAAGCGGAAAGTGACGTCCAGGATATATCCTGAACGGACTGCACAGGCTAATCATGGACGATACTTTACGCACATGCATTAAGCCCTGTTTTCCCACGACATGCCTTGAATGTATTCTTTGTTCATTGTTTTACAGTTGTCTAAATGTTTGTGTCAGTGGTATTTGGCATTTACTTGTTGCAGTCGCTACACTCTGTTCAGTGAATTGTTAGAGACAGATGGCATTCAGAGATGCTGCCTGCAGGTGAACTTAAACATGACATTCCTCTCCTGTGCAGTATAAGCACTCCGCTCTCTCCCATGTGGTCACGTAGCCAATATATAATACAAGGGTTGTTCAATAAATTTGTAGACTGGCTTAATAGTTTTAATTCCTTGTGTAGAGAACAATACAGTTTATTATCATGCTTTAAAATTCTGTCTGTATCCCTCATTTCAAGATTTCATGCTAAGTAATTAACAATACAATTACCGCTATGCAAATCTAAGAACATGCATATGAAACTACATGTTTTTTTTATAAAAAAAGAGTGTAATAAAATTGAGATATTGCAGCATTCAGATTCCAAGAAAACTTGATCAAGACCATGCTGCAGATTGAGAACACATACTTTGACCTCGCCCAGTCTTGCCAGAAAAACTGCCTGGTGGTATGTGACCGAGGCATCATGGACGGGTCAGCGTGTGAGTATTGCTTCCCAGCTTTCATCTCTCATCAGTGTTCCCACAACTATTTATAAAATGGGGGTTCATCAAACCCCTTGTTCACCCCGTGCATATATGTAATATGAATTTTAAAGGGTTTTTTCATTAAAATTGGAGCCGGGCCTGGCTAGCTAAGTTGGTATTGCGCTGGACTGTCAATCCGGGGTTCATGAGTTCGAACCTCAGCCCGGCCTCATAACTCGTGTGCGGATTGGTCATGAAATTATTTCTACGGCCATTCTCCCCCTACCTCTGATTCTAATATTGCAGTTGTCAGTTACTGGCAAAAGTATGTGCACTTAGTACTGGTAATTTACTAAACCGCTTACATCGGCTAAGCTTGCCCAGGAAAAGTGTGAGTAGGTTAACTGACCGACAGATATGACTGGAATACTGTTAAAAATGGAGAAAATCTAACAAATAAACAAACAAGCATTATCATTGGGGGTTTCATCGCTAAAAGTGGGGTATCACACCCTCAAATGAGGTTTTAGGGGAACACTGTCTCATGGATTGTTATGAAGTTACCTTGGTTCTAAAGCGATACTGAATATCCAGTCCATTGAAAAACTTACATGGCAAAGTAGTCTGATATGCAAGCCATTTGTATTGAAGAAGGGTATACAGAAAAGGAACATATCAGACTAAAGTCAAGAAACAAAAATTATTACCATTCCGATCAGAGGCAACATTCAAGCTGTGAACTTATGAACATATGAGGGGCATCGTGGGAAAACCGGACTTAATGCATGTGCATTAAGTGTCGTCCCGCATTAGCCTGTGCAGTCTGTACAGGCTAATCCGGAATGGCACTTTCTGCTTTTATGGTATTTTCTGTTTCAAGGAAGTCCCTTCTAAACATATATCCACTGAAGGCGGAAAGTGTCTTCCTGGATTAGCCTGTGCGGACTGCACAGGCTAATCCGGGACGACACTTTACACACGTGCATTAAGACCGGTTTTCTCACGACGCGCCACAATTATTATATTACACTCATATCCAGTGTATTAAACTCATATCCAGTGTAACCAGTCAGTACTCATAGGATATCTATAGGGCGGAATTACAATTTCACAGAAACTTGTTAATCCAAAAAATGGCATTTAATTTTATTTTTGCATCAATGGAGTGTTGGATAATTGAGCTTTTGCTGTAATGTACAAGTTTTCCTTGTTCTGTTCAGATCTAGACCCTGCCGACTGGGAGAGGATGCGGCGCAAGAACAACTGGAATGAAGTTGATATCCGTGACAACCGGTACAACCAGGTTATACACATGGTGTCTGCCGCACTGGGGGCGGAGGAGTTCTACACGTGTGCTGGACACAAGACCAGACACGAAGACATTGGCTTTGCAAAGACACTTGATAAAATCACTGCACAGGTAGTTTTTACACCAGCTACTGCTTTGTATTTACAAATAGAAAGTTGTTTTCATACTACACTTGATCTTGTATAATTATATGAGGTTTGTCATGGAAAAAACGGGCATAAGTGCACATGCATAAAGTGTCGTCCCTTATCAGCCTGTGTAGTCAGCACAGACTGATCTGGGAAGACACTATCTGCTTTTTATGGTATGTTCTGTTTCAAGGAAGTCTCATTTAAACATAGTAAGTCCATAAGTAGGCGGAAAGTGCCGTCCTGGATTAGCCTGTGTGGACTGCACAGGCTAATCCGGGACGACACATTATGCACATGCATTAAGTGCGGTTTTCCCATGACACGCCTCGTATATATGTGACTACAAGTCATTTGATTATTTGGCAGTATGCTTTCACCTGTCTGAAAGACAGTGTTCACAAATCCACAGTAAGATAAGATTAACGTTCTTCTGATGCAAAGCATTAATAGCATCAGCTGATTGGAAGGATATTGAACCTTCTAGTAGAAATTGATGAGAAGTTGAAAAAGTGCCATTTTCCTGGCAATAATCACACAAACTGGTTTGAATAAAGTACATTCTTGAATTTGTATAGTAAAAATGAAAGTTTATATTCAAAAGTTTTGTAACTTCAAAACTACATATGTTATTCATTTGAAACTTGTAACTAACCTTTGTCATCAATTCCAGTATCAAGGGCAACATTTCGTATAACTCTGTTTTGTATTTTGACAGTTATGCCCCTTTTTCACATAGATTTTGTGGTTCAAGTTTATATTACATAAGTTATTGACTTGAAACTTGGAACTAACCTTTGTCATCAACTCTAGTAGCAGGGGCAAAAGTTTTGTATTTAGACAGAGGTAGCCCACTTTTTACATAGACTTTGTGGTTAAAGTTTTTGTTCCAAAAATTTATAAACTATACAAGGCTTCACTTAAAAATATTGTATTTTAACAAATTTATGCCTCTCACTATCCAAAATATGTACCAACTGAAATACTTTGAATACTCTAGCGTGCTGTCCTCTGACAGCTCTTGTTTATTTTCAAAGTTAGCGGCTGAAAGTGATAAAATAACTTGAAATCAGATAGGAAAACATGAACATAACCTAGGAAACACTAAAATATTGAAAAAATAAACAAACACATGTATCGACTTTTGTGTTGATCCTTAATGTTATGTAACCTGAAACCACTATCGAGTGAGAGTGTATATATGTATCGGAATTTACAGCTGTACAGCCGAAAACTATTCTGTGATTAAAAATCTAGTAAATTACGCATTTTACAACAGTGGTTCCTCTTAATTTTTATTCCATCTGTAATCGATGTTTATGGTAAATAACTTTATTGGATTGTCTTATTTATGCCAATATCATGTGAGTTGTAAGTTCGTACATACACACTTCAATGAAAGTTCAGTTGTTTTTATAGTGTTTTGGTTCAGTGTCATGATAATTTCAACGAATACACTAATTTCTCAAATGCTTCCAGGCCTGGGTTGGGCACCCCTACTATGACGTTATAGACAACAGCACTGATTTCGAGGAGAAAATCATTCGCCTGATCAACGTAAGTTGGGGTCACCAGGTTCCTCTCAAAGGTGGCCTAAAACATTGAACATTAAATACTGTTAAACTCACGGATAAGCATTACAAGGTCAGTTGATCTGGCAGTATTGATGCTCTGTAGCTCACAAGAACACATTATCGTACATAGGCAGAGTGTATCTGGTCAACGGTTTAATGTTACCCAACACGGTTACACCAGCATTGAGCAACTGCTTTTAAAAATGTCTTTTCTGAAAGCTATTATACATGGTTGACTAAATATAATGAAGAACATGTATGTTGATTGGTTGTTTTCTTCAAATCCAGTATAACTCCAGTTAAAAATATGTGTGTAAAACTGCAAACTATAATAATGTAGGCCACTGCTAAGATTATTGGTCAATGGTTTCATCAATGTTGGGTTGTTAAAAGCAAAGCCATTTGAGGTTTTACTTTTTTCTACAAAAAAAGAGGAAATAATTTATTTCCAATGTTAACATTGTGGCGCCCATACTCATGTGGATGGCATTTTCTCTCGCTGTTTGGTCATATTCAGTGGGTGTTTTGCCTTGCAATACCAGGATTGTTTAAAGGCATATTGTATTTGCATTCATTGAAATATTCAAATAATATACTATGTACAGTTGAGTATGTTCGAACTTAAGTACTGAACACTGCCCATTTTGAAATGACAAGACCAGTGGATATTAAAATTTGTAACGGTATGATAGCATTGTGTTGTTAATATGTTGTTGTTAATATTTAATTGACAGTCATAATAGGCCATGATTATGATGATTTCCTTTTACAAACATGAAAATAATATATAGTTTTATCCTGTACATGATTTAGCATTCAGTACTTGGTTATGGTTGAGCAGCTGTTGTTGTGTGACATGTTCGAGAGCAGTATTACTGCATGACAGGTGGTGTGCAAGCGACTGGGCATCGACACTGGTGACCGTCTGCAGTCCAACACCAGGAAACGCAAGTTCCTTGTGCGCAGCCTGCCTGAGGAAGCAGTGAGTGGCCTTGACTGTCTCGCTTTGATACTAGCATTCAACTGAATTTGCATATTTTGGTGTTGCTTACATCATTTAATAATATTGCTTGAGACAAATTAAATGCCTGACGGTACTAACAACAGTTTGATTGATACCAGAATTAGCTTTCAAGTGTAACTTTGTGAAATATTCAACTCATCTTACAACATTCAGCATTGGTAAAAAACAGACGAGTATAATTAAGATTTTGCTGTTCTTGTTTATGCAATTATTGCTGTACAATATTTTGTCTGTGCTCAGAAATTCCCTGCATTCCAAGATTTCACTGTGATTCATGACTACCTTGTGACTCCCAGCCGTAAGATGCAGGCACGACTCCGTAAGAGAGGACAGGGAGGTGAGCTCTCTTTAGGTAACACAGAACAGCAGTCTTGACATATTTGAGATAGTAGATTGTGTGCTATGGTACACCAAAACACCAATATATCTTAAGCAAAACAATATGTGCTCTCTGAAAACATGTGCATATTGGTCTTCAAAGATATTAATTTAGAATGATAAATTATTTATTTATTTATGTGATATGTAGTATTTAACATAGAAATGATAATTTATTAATTAATGTATGTGGTATTTAATATAGAAATGATAAATTATTTATTTATTTATGCGATATGTGGTATTTAAGATAGAAATTATTTATTTTTTTATTAATTTATGTGATATGTTGTATTTAACATAGAAATGATAAATTATTTATGAATTTATGTGGTAATGTGTTATTTAAGATAGAAATGATAAATTATTTATTAATTTATGTGATATGGTATTTAACATGAAAATGGTAAATTATTTATAATTGCACTTGGTTTATGCTTGTGACAATAGTAAGTTGTTATTTGGACATGTGGAGTTTATCATGTGTCTACAGTGTTATTTTAGGGCCAGTTTGGGACCGAAATTTGGCCCCATTTGCCTGCTTTTAAAAGTGTATATTTTCCCCTGTATTTACCTTAAAATTTCCCTCAATATGTAAACTTTAATTTTTTTAAATGACACAAAATTTGACAAAAACTGACTGAGATAAAGGAATTTTCGTAAACAATCCCAGCAATTTTTCATCAAACTAAGTTTGTACATAATCTTAGTTATCATTTGTAGCAAAACAATTCATTAATATTTTATAACAAAGTAGAATATAAACATGTAATGATGCTTTTCTAAAAAAAAATCCCCTTTTGTTGTAAATTCCCCATTTGAAGGGCACGGCCGCCAAAGGTGAAAGAAACACTGGTCACCTGTTCTATCTTCAGGTGTGTGGACATACACACATACAATACGGAGACCGGAAATCAACAAACAGAGTGTGGAGCTGCGCATGGTTATCAACAGCAAAGATTACAACGTAAGTGCAGTTTGCAGGGAGTTAGAAGAAAAGAAATAAGATTCAAATCTAACACCTTATTAATTCCATCTTGATTCAGTAAGAATAGTACTGTAAAACTTCTTAATCCTTCGTTCAGTCAGGATTATAAAAATGCTAGTTATCAGTGTTTTGAGGTAGTCAATTTAATTCTAAGCAGCCATTGACTATCCATCATTGATAACTATCACATGTATTATAAACCACATGTGTTAATCATGAGAATAAAATAATGTTTAACTGTGGTCAAAATATATACAAGCCCTGCACATTGATCATATTGAAAAGTAATAAACCAAACGGCTGTGTCCAGTCAGGTGTCACTTAGCTTCACCTGAGAGGTGTTAACCGGAGTATTGTTATTGTAATTGACAACAGAGGGCATTTAGCAAGCTGGCAGCCATTGCATTTGTAAATGCCAATGTGCGACAACATATCCATGTTTATATTACAATGTCATGTTCTTGTTTTTTTGTTATAAAAACTAATTCGTAAATTATCCTAACAAGATTTGCCAATTTGGTAACGATCTTATAATGTTGAAGTGTCAATCTGCATAACTTGCATCTGTGTTCAACAATTTATGACATACGAAATACATAAATTATATTCTATACTCTAGAATCATATTAATTAACAATGGACCATTTTAGAAAAACATTTTTTTTTTCTGATACATATACATTTTTGTAATTGTGTGTTTAATGACCATGCAAACTTTTATTGAATGTCATATTAATTTATTTGAAATAATTGAATTTTAAGAAAATCTGGGTAAACCAAAACCCTGTGAAAACCAAACGATCGGCCTGGTCCCGATGCATTTTGTTGTTTACAGCTTTTACAGTCTGTTTAAGCAGAATGATATGGTAGAGTAATATGAAATTGGTAAATTATTATTTCAACTATTTTTGCAGATTTTGTTGAATCAGCGTGATGAGCAGCATGAAACAGTCACCAAACAGCGGCGGTGCTTCCTCTGGAAGAATCAGTACTATCAGATGGACGTCTACATGGAGCCCTGCTCTGACAAGTAAGCCTGTCCTTCAGTGTGTGCCCCACTGTACTGTAGGACTCAGTAATGTAACAACTGACAAGTTAGCCTGTCATTCAGTGTGTTTCACACTGTACTGTAGGACTGACAGTATTGTAACAACTGACAAGTAAGCCTGTCATTCAGTTTGTGCCCCACTGTACTGTAGGACTCAGTAATGTAACAACTGACAAGTAAGCATGTCATTCAGTGTGTGCCCCACTGTACTGTAGGACTGACAATATTGTAACAATGACAAGTAAGCCTATCATTCTGTGTGTTTCCCACTGTACTGTAGGACTGACAGTATTGTAACAACTGACAAGTAAGCCTGTCATTCCGTGTGTGCCCCACTGTACTGTAGGACTGACAGTATTGTAACAACTGACAAGTAAGCCTGTCATTCCGTGTGTGCCCCACTGTACTGTAGGACTGACAGTATTGTAACAACTGACAAGTAAGCCTGTCATTCCGTGTGTGCCCCACTGTACTGTAGGACTGACAGTATTGTAACAACTGACAAGTAAGCCTGTCATTCAGTGTGTGCCCCACTGTACTGTAGGACTGACAGTATTGTAACAACTGACAAGTAAGCCTATCATTCTGTGTGTTCCCCACTGTACTGTATGACTGACAGTATTGTAACAACTGACAAGTAAGCCTGTCATTCCGTGTGTGCCCCACTGTACTGTAGGACTGACAGTATTGTAACAACTGACAAGTAAGCCTGTCATTCCGTGTGTGCCCCACTGTACTGTAGGACTGACAGTATTGTAACAACTGACACGTAAGCCTATCATTCTGTGTGTTTCCCACTGTACTGTAGGACTGACAGTATTGTAACAACTGACAAGTAAGCCTGTCATTCAGTGTGTGCCCCACTGTACTGTATGACTGACAGTATTGTAACAACTGACACGTAAGCCTATCATTCTGTGTGTTCCCCACTGTACTGTATGACTGACAGTATTGTAACAACTGACAAGTAAGCCTGTCATTCAGTGTGTGCTCCACTGTACTGTAGGACTGACAGTATTGTAACAACTGACAAGTAAGCCTGTCATTCCGTGTGTGCCCCACTGTACTGTAGGACTGACAGTATTGTAACAATTATACAGACTTAAACATTGTGCACAGCTGTTGATATTTTATATTTTTGCACAGATGTAAAATTAAAAAAATTCAGTTTTTAGTTCTGCTGAGCATGAAGTGCTCTCAACTGAGCATGAAGTGCTCAAGGGTGAGCTATTGTGGTCAGTCACTGTATGATGTTGGTTGTGCTTCATCTGTTGTAAACAATTTACTTTAAACAACTTCTTCTCTAAAACTGCTCGATGGATTTTAAACCAACTTGGCGGGACTGTTACTGGGATGGTCCTCTACCAAATACCTTAAATTCATTGGATAATCAATATGTCAATAATTCTAGTTGCCTTGGCATCCAAAAGCTAAAATAATCTTCTCAGAAACAACTTGTTGGATTTTGAAATGTTAATTATTGTGATTCGTTAGAAAACGTGGGTGCCAATAGTTTTCCCTTATATAGCTGTATGGAAAATCTTGAAAATCCTCATCTCAGAAACCACTTGAAGGATTTTAAATTAATTTCACAGAAATGTTCCTTTGGTGACGCACTACAAATTTCCTTGAAATTATTCTGATTCACTAAAAATGGCAGCAAAGGGGCCTGGGCAGTTTTTCTTATATGGCTATATTGACATTCTTCTTGTCTGAAATCACTTGCTGGATTAGGTAATAATTTCTCTGTGAAAATGTTTCTTCGATGAGCTACAAAATTCCTTTCGAATCGTTTTGTTTCATAAAAAAAAAAAAAAAAAAAAAATCTGGTCAGAAACCACCAATAAAGTTTTGAAATAGTTTGAATTTAGTCTACACCCATAGGCTCATCTAACTAGACCTTCACTTAATTAGCTTTAACTTTTGTATTTTTAGCACGAATTTCTCCAAACTTTTCAAGAACACTAAATAATTTATTAGACTTCGATTTATTTAATTTCCTTTATCTGAAATTTCATTTTCATACAAAACTTAACAAAAATAAAACATTATCAAAACAAAAATTCACAAAAATGCAAGAACAAAATAAAGTCAATTTCACTGTTAGAAATTAAGAGTAAATATGTTTGTTATTTTCGTTTTATTTTGATTAAGAATCATTAAAAATAATGATTTCATAAATTTCAATCTAAATAAAGAGAAAATGTATCTTATAATAATTACTCCATGCCTAAGTACGTGAAATGCGGCCTCTTACATACATTGTACCAATGGTGCGCACGCGTCCTGTACACTGCACAGTAGCCTTTTTCAGGTTTTGCCAAAAACATTTAAAACTCCTGCCTAGCTATTGTTAACTGATTAATTTACATTCATTTCATATCACAAACAGATTAGAAGTTCACCACGTGCTCCTTTGTGTAATATAGGTTAAATGTTAATCACGTGATATCCAAGTACAATGATTGGATAAAATTGCAGATTAATTTGCATATGATTGACATTTTTGGAAAAATATATGAGGCGCGTCATTGGAAAACCGGTCTTAATGCATGTGCGTAAAGTGTCGTCCAGGATTAGCCTGTGCAGTCCGCACAGGCTAATCCGGGACGGCACTTTCCGCTTTTATGGTATTTTCTGTTTCAAGAAAGTCTCTTCTAAACATAAATCCACTGTAGGCGGAAAGTGCCGTCCTGGATTAGCCTGTGCGGACGACACTTTACGCACATGCATTAAGTTGGGTTTCCCACGACGTGCCTTATATTCATTGTGGGATGGTGTTATTCATGAAATAATTGATGTTAAATGTTGTTGTTTTTTTGTTGGAGTGTCATTGTTAATCACTTTGATTATAACTGCATCAAATTTCTACATACACCACAATTTTCTCGTGCAATTATGTGTTTGACACCTGCGAGCACGAGGACTAATAAATGATCACTGTACCGTTCGATTTTTATCATACCTGTATTGTAAATTGTGCATGATGGTGCTGTTCAAAATTTGAGACCGATCCGATTTGTCATTTTTGAGAAAACCGCTATCAAAAAAGGTCTAGTTGGAAGTGACTAAGGGTGTATGTTGAAAACCTTTGTGTGGATTTACATATTTGACATATTGTGTAAAGTCCTTGGAAAACATTGAAAATGTAGGGATAAATTCGTTGTATTCATATTATTGTTCATTGTTTATCGAGAATTATCATGGCTTAAAGTTCTGGGACCATCAACCTGTACAAACTTGGAATTAGATTATGTAAACTTTACCATGCCAGTGTTTCCCATGGATTATCCCATAAGATATTTGTATACCGGTATGCGTTTAAAATGTGCCATTTTTCTGTACCTACACTTAGATGCAGTAGTTTGTGCAATTTTGCCAGTTATTCTAACAATATATTTGTATAAAATGTATGAAGTACATAGATAAAGTAGTTTGTACAATTTTGCTAGTTATTCTAACAATATACTTGTATACAATGTATGAAGTACATGTAATAATAACACTTCAAAGAAGCTCATTTTTACTGCATGTCAACATACAAAACCTTTTCTAACATACAGTGGTATATGCTGCTCAATATGTGTATTCACACACGGAAAGATCTGGAGCAGGGTATATCAATACAAATTACGAAAATTAAATCAAAACTATTTCATACATTTTTATGCCTTCACAAAGTGAGAGGCAGTTACCTTTGCACTTGTCAATCAGTATGTCTGTCTGTACGTCCTAAAATTTTGGGGACTCTACTCCTCTGACTGCTTTGCGAATTTCGCTCAGTCTTTCACAGATGAAGAACCTTAACGTATAGGTGATTGGCAAGGAAGGAATTTTGGCTGGACGATTTTGGATAAGGTCTCTTTTGTCATTTTTCCGCTATGGAATATATACTTCTAGAAAATGTGTGGACTCATCACCTCTTTAACTACTTGGCAGATTTCGCTCAAACATTTACAGCTGAGGAACCGTAATGTGTAGGTGACTGTAAAGGAAGGAATTTTGTCTGTTACCAATTTTAGCCAAATGATGGCTCTTTGTCATTTTACCACTAGAATATACATGAAAATAAATTTGTGGAGGCAAAAATTAGTGTTGGCGACTAGTGTTGGCGACACGCCCTTTGTCTGTGTTAAAACATGTGTTGTGGGGGCCTCCGTGTCTGTGACACATCTAGTTGTCATGGTATTGCTATTTTATCTATTCTGCATACATTATATTGTAATATAAAGTGGCTGTAGCAAGATCATGATTGTGTTCTGCAGGTGTGAGGGGCTGATCTTGCTGGAGACCTACACAACCAAGTCCTCAGATGAGATTGAGCTGCCAGATTTCCTGGACATTGTATCAGAGGTCACGGATGACCCGAACTACTCTATGTGGAATCTCTCCCAGAAAAATGACATGCTGAACTCTCCAAGCAAGTCCAAAGAACAGTCTCTCACAGATGATTGCAGTGAAAGCTCTTCAGACTCCAGGAATACCCATTGATGTCACTTGTTTTATAACCATATGACATTGGAAGAAGTTGATAATTGGTCATAGTGGACTGTTCGTTGCTGCATATTTTAATTAGAAAGCCAGAATTGAAGCACAATCCACACAGGCATTTGTTACTATACCCCTCAGATGAAACAAATCAACAAGTTCAATGGAAGCCACATATTCATTTATAGAAGTGATTCATTTGGTATTTGGTAGAATTCTGCAAGATGCTGAAAAGTTATTGGTCACAAGGAACACCAATCGTATCTCTTGTTTATGTATCTATCACATGTTTATAACATATAGTTATTATGGCAGCTGTAATTCACACAGCCTTTCCAGCAGTGTGGAGAGCAAATGGGAAACTCCTGTATTTTAAGTTGTTCAAAATATTAGTTTAAATCAGTACTGAATCAAAATAAGTCTTTAGCAAATCATGAGGCAATTTTTACAGTTAAATACTAGCAATAACAACAGACCAAACTTTTGATAATGTAAGTAGGGTTAACAAAATATTGCTTGAATTTGTCCTTGGAAAGTCCTTAAAATACTTCAACTTAAAAAAATCCTACAGCCTTTATTTTTGTACATTTTTTAATGAAACTATGAACGAGTGTTCTTTTATCATTCCTACTGGTAATGGCATTGGCCGATTTCTTAAATAGAACCTTTATCATAAGAAAATATTACAAAATTGGAAAGTCATACATACTGTTTACAATATTTTTACACCACCGGACCACCTCTGATGTCACCACCGTACATTTTCGTAACACCGCGAAATGAGGTGGTCCGGTGAGTCTCCTAACCGTGTAAAAAGTGCTTGAGTTTTGTTCGAGAATATCTGTAGTGGCCAGTGTATGTATATTCAAAGCCCTCAGACCTTTTTGGTAACACCTTTTTATCGCTATTAACTCGTGAAACAGATTTACAATTCACAAATTGTACATAACTGATAAAAAAACTACTGGTATTTTTCAAGGTACATGCTATATTAGTTTTCGTCAATTTTGACAAAATGTTGACAGATGAAGTAATATGAAATAATATTGGTAAATTTATATTGCAAAAATGTAGGAAATTATTTTAAACATGAAAATATTAACTTTATTAGAACTTTGGAGTGGTTTGTGCTGACCGATTGGTCTCAGATAGTTTGTTGTGGTCTGTACCATCTCTTTATACATGGCATTATGAACGGTTTACTTGTACCAATACTAGAAACATATGTAGTGTTACAATTGTAATAATCTGTCTTTGGCAAACATGCATAATCCTACTCTTAAATCTGTTGGGACTTTATAGACATTGTGTTCAGGTTTTTTTGAAAGTTTAGAATTTGCATTCATACTGTCTGTGGTGCTGCTACATATATTTATTTAATATTGTAATCCTTTTAAGCGTATTTTATTACATAAATTTTATAAGTTACAATGAAACAAAATATTGGAGCTGGCCAGAACTATTCACCGATGTCACAAACGGAATGATAAGTTGAAAAAAAATCTGAAGAATAGATGATTGGATTTGTGTTCCAATTTCTCTGTGAACTATCCATACATTTCTGTGCATGTCAAGTCCTGATAGAGTATGGTTGGACCTAGTTACAGACTAAAGGTCAATGTCAGAAATCTCGTCAGGTACAATGATAGAGTGTGGTTGTACCTAGTTACAGACTTAAGGTCAATGTCAGAAATCTTGTCAGGTACAATAATAGAGTGTGGTTGGATCTAGTTACAGACTAAAAGTCAATGTCAGAAATCTCGTCAGGTACAATGATAGAGTGTGGTTGTACCTAGTTACAGACTTAAGGTCAATGTCAGAAATCTTGTCAGGTACAATAATAGAGTGTGGTTGGACCTAATTACAGACTAAAGATCAATGTCAGAAATCTCGTCAGGTACAATTAACTGTCTTCATAGCATATGGGTATTGCTTGTGTTCAGCTTTATTACAGGTTGTACACTGCCACATAATGTTTGTCTTCAAACTCTGTTCAAGAAAAAATGCATTTATTTTAATAAATTCAGCTACTGCCATTAGTCTTACTGTTGTTAAATTTGGCACATGCAATGAAATAACCATTAACCCTAAGGACCTGAGATAATCTTAGTATTATACCTCACGTGAGGAAATACTGTAACCCAAGGCAACAGTATTTTTCGAAGGTTGACAAAATGCACTATCGCTCTCAAAGAATGCAATAGTTATTTTATTATACGGAAACAGGGCTTCTCAATAAATAATGCGCTTCTGTAACACAGAGTATTTACTCGCTGTTTCGTACGCGCCTTTTAGCTTCAATCAACATGTCTATGGCTACAATGTCATAGCGGGTGATATTGCAGTGTGATATTGAAAATTATTGACTGCTTCGTTTTTATATGAACAAAGGAGGAAAACAAAAGGGTGAGGTATAATAATTCTTCATATCACCCAGCTAAACATGAAATAAAAATAGATTCTGCTTTGTCATTAGAATGTCGAATTTTGATATCGGCATCGTCAGTGCTCCAATAGAAAAGTTAGCAAAAGTAAATATGTAAATTCAGTGTTAAGGATGGAAGTTATCTATGAATATTGTATATTAAGTGTTGAGGATGGAATTTATCAATGTTTATTGTAACTTGTTAAAGTTATAAATGTAGCTTAGTTAAAACTGTAATTGTACGAATCATGAAATATATAAAATGACATCACAAAAATGAGCAAAATGACGTCATTAGACTTGGCGCGTGTTTACTTTATGCATCAGTGTTGAACTTATTGTGTACATATCTTAAACATTTTGTTCGGTATAATTAAATAAATAACAAATAACTGTCAGGGTGATATAAAATAATATCAAACCTTGAAAGGTCATATCAACCTCGGCTACCGCCTCGGTTGATACTGTATCATATCACCCTCTCAGCCATGTGTTATTTATATAGCATTGTACTGTACAGTCAATATGAAAACCACACATACGACATGGAAGCACATGTGTGACGTTGAACACATATAACGGATCCTTGTGAACATGTAATTTTATGCTAGAATTATTTCCTGTATTCATCCTGGGCTCGTATTCACCA
Source organism: Congeria kusceri (assembly GCA_027627225.1). NCBI lineage: Eukaryota > Metazoa > Mollusca > Bivalvia > Myida > Dreissenidae > Congeria > Congeria kusceri. The sequence continues at coordinate 70,468,465 of CM051027.1, forward strand.
ACTGATTCTTAGACTTAAGACTCTAGAATATTCTTGAAACTGTTCTGTTCTATAACGGCTGTGAATTAGAATTTTACATGGTTTGCACCAATGCTAGTTTTAGCATTATTTATTTAGAGTGATTTATTAATGACAAAAGCGACAGGTACTCAATGTACTTGAGAACGCGCAGTGTTTTTTTTTCACCTTTTGGGGAAAGCTGGCGGGGAATTTTACGGCAAAAGGGGATTTTTCTTAAAGAAAAGCATTATTACATGTTTATATTTTACTGTTATATTAAATATTAATGAATTGTTTTGCTACAAATAATAACTTGGATTAACTTGGTTTGATGAAAAATTGCTGGGATTGTTTCCAATAACTCCTCTTTCTTAGCCAATTTTTGTCCGATTTTGGTCAATTTTTTTTCCAAAATAAAGCTAACATTCTGAGGGGAATTTTAAGGTAAATAAATGGGAAAAAATACATACTTTTTAAGCATCAGAATGGGGCCGATTTTCTGGCCCTAAAACTGACAAATGTTATTTCTTTAGGATTAATCTATTATTTATTCTTTAGTCTAAGAATGAGTTGGTGAATACGGGCCCTGGGCTAGTTTATGGGCAATGCCATGCTGTGGCTATTTACATTTGGTTTACAACAACTCTTCCTTCTTGGACTTATAGCATAATAACACAAGTTCCATGCGAAAAATCAATATTTATTCCAAATAACTTTATATTTGCATGCACACTGTGTAAGGTTAATTTTTCTGAGCAAGACACATTTAATTTCATTAGCAACACCTCTTTATTGTTTTCTTTAATTTATATGTATGTTATCCCTGACAGTTTGTCAGTATTTGCTTTAATTCAGCATTCATTGTGACTTGACTCCTTCAAAACAAGGCGATGCAATTGAAATATTTCCATATTAAACACATTTTGTATAGTCGAGTGCATTTAAAGTAAAATTAATGCCAAAACTGTGTGACTCAAAATATCAACAACTTCTGAATACTATGAAAATACATTCAACCCTAGATGGCATGTCAACAGCTAATGGTGCATTTGTGCGTGTATATTAAATTATTCAATGCTCATATAAGCTGATCTTGTTCTATGTTAGCAGCCGGAAATGTATGCACTTAGTGGATTTTTAAATGTAGTATTAAATGTGTAACTCTAGAAACTCATGTACAAATCCATGAATTTTATTAAAATACACTGAGAGACATGCAATTTTGTAATATTTCAGAAGCTTCTTTTTACAAAGCAGATCAACAAGTAAATGCAGTATTCCAATATTTACCGCTAAGCTACTTGTAACCAACTCATCATCTCTCTGAGAAAGGAAAATTTTGAAAGTAATGGTTCTTAGGCACAATTAAATACTTGTACATGTGGTATATAAATTGGAAAATATTAAAAGGTAGGAATTGAGAATGGTTTATATTTTAACAAATCACTGTATAAAGAAAAAAAATCTATATGTACACAACATGTATTGTATACAACAACATGCTTTCTTCATCACATAGGGGCAATAACTTTGGTGTGACTGGTCCAACCTGATTACTCGATACCTTGTGTTCATATATCTTAGCAAGTGAAGTCAAGACTGGCTTGAAATTGAAACCTCAAGTTGTCGGTCAATAGCTACTGTGTCAGTTAATAGCTACTCATAGCTAAAGTTCTTTGTTATACAAATACACTAACTTTAAATATTTAATTGAATTTCACTGAAAAATTGTTGATGGATGACACTGATGTCCTCTTTACAATTAGCTCACCGACCATTTGAGCTTAGGTCACCTAAAAAGTAGTAAAAATAAACTATAATAGTTAATATACTATACTTCTAGTTTGTTGAAAATGTTTTCTTACCAATTCAATAATTACAGAGCAACTATTTCTTCACATTCAGATTGAAATGCTTATAAACTTATTTAATCTTTCATTAGTTAAAATAAGAATTTCAAATGAACTATTTGATGGTGTCAAATCTTTGCCAGGATTCATGGATCTGGTTGTAAATGACAACCCATCATGCAAAAACCAAGTGTTACCTGTAAGAATACTAGGTCGGCACTAAGAAATCTGATGAAGTAGCCAAAAGTGTTGATTTTTGCAAAAGTACCTGTTATTTAGAAATAGGTTCCTTTGAAATCCTGAAAATAAATGCTTCATTTTCAAATATTTTCAAAAAATTTAGTAGCCAATTAGAAATTTTAGTAGCCAATGGCTATTTTTGCTACTGGTAGCGCTAACATAGAGAACAGTACCTTCTGGACATCACATTTAACACCAGTGCAATGCTTTAGAAATTGAACATACATATATATATAGTACCAATTTTACTGTATTTCATCTTCAGTAAGTGTAGGGAAACTACTGCCAACTGTTAGACATGATTCACATTCTTTATTACACAGCATATTATTGTAGTAAACTTGAGAGCCAGTAATTCTCACAAGTGTGGTCAGACAACAGCAAGAGACTGTCTTCATGATGCCTTAATACATAGAAACATGCTGAGATGACCGTAAGAAAACATCAATACTAGTAGTATCAGTTAACATACATCTTAGCTCAAAATCACTCGTAGTATCTGTTAACATACATCTTAGCTCAAAATCACTCGTAGTATCTGTTAACATACATCTTAGCTCAAAATCACTCGTAGTTCCTCACGACCTCAATTAGGTCCGAGTTGAGGTCAGTCCTAGACGGATAGAGAACTTTCAAGTCTCCGTTGCTGTCCACTATCTTCACCTGCTCTACAACCAGACAAGCCCGCCCACCTGGATCAGCCGTTGCCCCCACGCTGTCCGAGTCCGAGCCACTGTCTGCACCCTCCGTGCGGGTGCACGGTCTGCCCAGTCCCAGGTCCAACATCCGGTACAGCAGCTCCTCCAGGATCTTCTTGCAAGTGTCCAGACTGGTCGTGGAGGTGACCTCAACCAGGATGTCTGTTGTGGTCTTCGAGATCTGAACGTTACAGTAACAATGATTGTTGACTGCAAACATTTATTGTAGACTATGAAAGTTTCCTGTATTCATATGCATGAAATTTGCTTAACCTAATATGATTACATTGTTCACTGTAACTTGAACATTCGATGGATGCAAGGGTGCTATGCTTTCTTTTTTGTATATGATTTGGCTCCAAACTGTTTTCAAAGGTTTTGTCTCAACTTAGTGTGAATATTTTTTATCTTAATTCAGATACCAACACCAAAGGGAGAATAACTCCCACAATATTGATTTGTAAGTTATAATGTGCACAACACTTTATCTTCTTTCTGCATGGGAAGTTTCATTTCATTACCATCAGTAGGATAATTTTCTAGTATTTTCTGGACAAAAGATGAAAATGGGTAATACCTTCCAATAATAGTATTGATGTAAGTATAACAGTATTGATGTAAGTGTTATCATCTTTGTTCATGACACTTCCTCTCATCATTCATCATGCTCTTTCTGTATGTGAGGTTTTATTTTAATAGCTCCAACTTAAGAAGCACAATTGTCGAGACAATAATTCAAACATGATAGTACTAAGTACAAACAAATGTACATACACAGAGACGAGGTTTTATTTACTGACATTTAGGACTGCAATATCCTAAATTCATAGTGACAGTGATGAAAACTATACATATAGAAGCCAGTGTACCTTGGTCTTGTCACTGTTGGTGATGGGAGGGAAGGAAATCACCTTGCCATCTCTGTCCACCACACACGGGTACTGCGTCTTGTCTGCCAACAGCTCCAGATACCTGCAATACACACAGCCGAGACACTAAAAAATTGTTCTCATAGAAGTAAAAGTCATATAAGTAACATCTTTACCTAGGGGCTCAGAAGAGTTAACATTGGGGCACTGTGTCCACACTGCATGCACATTAAAGACCAAACAAATACCTATCATCAGTGAGGGGGATGGCTAATAACGTCAACAGAGTATGACACGACAGAACAGTAATTGTTTACCATATAATAGATTGGTAGGATTTACACAATGTACACGACAAACAAGAGTAAGATCAAAACATCAGTTGGACTAACTTGTGGATTCCAGAGAATGTATTTCTCTTCTTTTCCTTTCTCAATTCTTCAGCCTCCTGTCGTAGGTCTTCAAACAACTTTTCACCAGTCACCTCTTTTGGCTTGAACAGTGGAACAATCTGTGGAAAATAATCAACAAACCTGAGAAATTCTTTCAGTGATATCAATTCAAGTCAGGCTCTGTAAAATTGTTCTTTTAGTTTTTGTTGAAGTTTTTCTGACCGACTGTACTGGCCAACGTCATTGATAAAGTATGTAAATAGAACCTGAACCACAATTTTCTTTTTTGAGTCCTCAAACAATAAAACTTGTGTCGTGAAAGTACAAATATCCACACATAAATATAAGTAAATGGCAGACTGGCAGGTTACATTATCCCCAAAGTTTTTAAAGATGTTACTTACCTGTAGAAGTTGCGGAAACTGTGCATCGTAAGTCAATGGAAATCTAACACTATTGAAGTCATGTGTGGCCACTGTTCCTGCCTGACGTTTCTGGCAAATCGTGTCATGGAGCTTAGTCTGAAAGTAAATGAGACAAGTCTGTAAGTTTTGAAAAGCTGGACTGATTAATTTAAATATTGTGTGTATGCTTACAAGTAAGTTGATGTAACTACAAGCATACCCCTTTACTTCATCAAACCTCAAGCCACACACAAGCTAAATTCCACTGCATGATAATAATGATTTATTGATCAGTACATTTTAGATTAATAGTGCTTTTGTGGATTATGAAGTCAAGTACAAAGTATATTAGTAATGTATATACTGATGATATTATGTGAGTGTTGGATATTCAAGTTTATCATTCGAGCCAAGCATGATAAACTTGATCTTTATCCAACACTCACATAATTTTCTTTTTATCCTGTAAGTGTTATGCTGTGCTTATAAATCATTTAAACGGCATGAAAATATGTCAAAAATAAAAATTTATAGCTTTGGTTCCCCAGTTTTAACTCAGCTTTTTTTCTTTACTATAAACGTCATCATTTGGTATGACGACACATTGAAAAACATAGCGTTCTGCAAATAACGATCAAATAAAGGTGTACTAAAAATAGCAATCGATGGGTTATTATTTGATCGATTTGGCTGTAGTTATAGTATAAATATCCTGGAGTATACTAGCCAACTAGTATATTACATGCTTAACCGGTATACCTGCAGAGTTATGAAGCTTTTGAATTTGCTCGTCAAATCTAGATGGCGCACAATGCAGCAGACGATGTATTGGCGAACAGACAGAACGGCTGGTGTAACTGTGACAATATTTGAATCTGAGGATATTCGCAGAACTTTCATCTGGTTTCTGATGACTTCAGTCTCAATTGCTGCTTTCTTTCCTTTCTTACGCTTTTTCTTGTCTTTGCTATTACCAGTCATATCAGATGTTTTACTTTCTTTTTTCCATATATTATGCAGATACTCTAAAATGGACTTTGTTGGGCCCTGTTGTACCATTTTACCAAAGCGTCTATCCTTGAACTTATTGCCAACTAATATTAGGTCTTTCAGCTTTGGGCATAAGCTAAGGGTTGTCGGCACTTCTGTAAGTTTGTTATTTGCTAAATCAAGCAAATTTAGATGAGGAAGTTCATCAACAGCTTTATCAATGCTCGTTATCTTGTTATCACTAGCAACAATCTGACTCAAATGGACCAGGTTTGAATCAAATATTCCATCTGGCAGAGTCTCTAACTGATTGTTAGAGATGTTGATAACATGTAAATTAGTGAGTGATGCGACGTCTGGTAAATCCTGGAGCTGATTGAGGCTCAAGTTCAGCGTGTCCAGCTCAGCCAGTTGTTGAACCTCTACTGGAATCGTCCTCAGTTTGTTGTTGGAGACATTCAACAGCTTTAGACCTGACAATTTGCCAATTTCGCTCGTGAGCTCCTCCAGTTGGTTATTGCACAATACTAGGTTTGTCAGACCCGAAAGATTTCCAATTCTATCTGGGACGATCGACAGTTTTGTACCCGATATTTCAAGATAATTAAGCAATGATAATTTAAAAATACGTTCATCAATACCCGTTTTCTCGATTTGTTTAGAAATTTCCTGACCATGCAACACAAGTTCTCTTCGATTTTCTGATTCCGCTTGTGTAACTTCCAGCCATGCATTCGCCATGTTGATAACCTTCGCGATGAAGAGTATTGAGCTGAATCGGCCAAAGGCTATATCGGCCACACGTTCATCCGGTCTATTGTACAGCGAAAATGACCGTTATAAGGTTAAGAAAACAGTGCAATCGAACACATGTTTATTATTTAGTAAATTCATTTACTCGGAGATCAGATTTGTTAACATATGTTTCAATAAGATATTTTGATCTAGGCACTTTCGATTTTAACTTGTTTTCATAGAGCTCTATGTTTACCCTTAAATAAAACAAACACAAATAGTAGTTAATCTTTAAAAAAAAGATTTCTATATAATCGTTTTACTTTAGTCATTACAATTCTCACTCATTACTTTTAGATATCAGAGAACAAGCCGTTCGAATATCTGCTCTAATCCTAGATAATCCTAGATCTCAATAACCTTTTCTGTGTGCAGGTCCTTCGAGACGAATTAGAGCGGTATTAATGTAAACATGACGTGAATGACAGCTTAATGAGCATATACGCAGCGGCAATTTGCAAATAATTTACTAGAAAATAATTTAGTTACTAAAATATTGTTTTAACTGCCTTGTGAAATTTTGTAAATATTGTTATATATATTTTTGAAATTTAAATTAATCATATGGACTTTTTCTTTCCACCAAAAACACTTTATAATTAAAATGGAATTACCCTGACGAGTTAAATTAGTAACTTGATATTCGGGTAAATAATCGGTAACTCACAGTATTTTCGGCAATAGGACGCTTTTCCATATGTCTTTATCTGCATCCGCATTGCGCAAATCCGCATACACAAAATATAGAACTACGGCAGTTGAAAACATCTGAGGGGCGTAGCTAGGGTTGTAAAATGTATACGTACACGAGAATATTCACCATGGAGGGGTGGTGAACGTCCCTCCTGCTGGTGAGGATCCCCCCCCCCGGAAAAACGAGTAAATGGTGCATTCTGGAACATTTTGAGGCACTTTTCTGACGTTTGAAGTGATTATTTTCTCTAATATAAAAACTTATTTTCATCTTGTAACATACATGGATTTCTATCGACTGAATCAAAAACAATTTAATCTACGCAATTTATAAAAACAGGAACAAAAAAAGACTGGTGTTTGTAAAGATGAAGAATTTACACCATCATGAGCGCCGTGTCGGTCCCATCAACACAAAACGACAGTGTCGAAGACTTAAGTTCATCGGTTCATACAGGTTTGATTTGGAACAATTAATACTTTCCAAAATAGAAAGTTGAGATCCTGATTTAAATGCTTTCAGAATCGACAGTTGCCCATGAAGTGACGGTTTGAATTGCCTTTTCGTGCGTTTTGTTTCTTGAAGTTCATGCAGAAGCTTACAAAAGAACTGTGCGTATACTGTATTAAATTCTGAAACCTCGGCGTTCATGAGATTAGTTTTGAAACACCGTTGTTAAACAGTATGCGTATTTCGAAAAGATTTAATTTAAATACTTCGCGTCAAAGAAAATTTAATATTGGTGCAGAATGCTGCAATACTTTTATGGGTAGCTATATTGTTCTACATAGCAACACCTTTAATCCCAACAGATACGAGATATTTCTAGACTAAGCACATACAGCTATTTTCAATATGCGACAGTGCTTAAATTACTACGATGAACTAGCAATCTGGGCTGAGATATTAATAATGTTCTAAAAGCTCGTAGCTTCAATTTTAAACTCATAAGTCTGTTACTGATGACGTCAAACTGTAAATTTCATCGTTTTGATTCCCATCATGAGCAATAAACAGGTCATTTATATAAGAAAATCAATACAAACATTCGACTCGCCATTATGTTTTAATCGTTTAAGAAAATACTTAATTTTATTTTTTATCCTCCGCATTTTTGTATTACGCACGTGCGCATCGTGCGTATAGGGCGCTACGCCCTTGCATCTGAACCGTTTCCATGTGTCCGCATTCACGGTATCTCATGAGCAAGTTGAATGAAAGGCTGTTGTACATAAAATATTGGAAAAATAGCGAAACCAGTCTAAAGCACCCGAATAACGCAGCCTAAGAATGACCGAGTATTATTTATAACTCGGTAATAACGGGTAACCTTTGTACGGTCACGGCTACGGCCGTATATATAAATGTTGGATGTTTTATATTGTTCAAATCCACAACATGTTAAGTCTGTTAACGTTTTCGCATACTGTCATAAACTATTTGCAGCCAACTGAATGGCAATGTTTAAGTTCTTCAAACTCAGGTATCTCTAACTCATTGGAAATAATAATATAACTAAAATATTCGACGGTATATGCGGATTCATTGATAATTGCCATCTGTATGATGTTTATTAGGATACGAATACGCTAGTGGATACGGATGCGGGAATATTGAAAAGCGACATTAGGGTTGTCCGGCCAGCACAGTTTTTAGTTTAATACTATTGTATTGCCTTTTTCATAATATATATACAAATGCTAAACAAATGTGCTAATACAGCATAAAGTAGACATGGTACATAATCAACATAGAGAAATGTGTAAAAAAAGCAAAAGGGTTGGGTCACAAGTTTTAACAACATTAGATGACGACCCTTCCCAAGAATTTCCGGACTGGTTCGTTATAACTAAATGCATTTATATAGCTTTATAATATGCACAAAATTAATGTACAATGAGATATGTTAGTATGTAAATATATATTGGCAAATGACAAAAAGTGAAACAAAATTATATCATATTCCATACAGTATATTATACCGTGTATTTATTAGAACAACAAGAAAAAAGGGAAGAAAAAGGAATATATAAATGATTGTAAATACATGATAAATTATAAATAATAATAAACAATTGCTACACACCACCCAGCTCAACATTGCTTTAATACAAGATAAGCAGAGAAAAAATGTGAATTCTAGTAATAACAATATAGTTATGTAATTATAATCAATTCGCGAATCTATTCGAGGTTTGTATATATCGTTGAGCTTCCAGAAATAATGCCTTATTTTGATTATCAGACAATCCTGGAATACCAAATAATAGTTTGTTTGCACTGAGGGGATGAAATGGGCGCGTGTTAGTAAAGAGAACGAGTAGTTGCTCTGAGTAGAGCGGATATTTGAAAAAGAAATGATCGGTATCTTCGACGGGACTATTACACACACATATTGAATTTTCACGTAGGTGATTGGAATGTAAATCGGCATTTAAATCACTACATTGGTTTCTTAACCGTGCATGTAGAATTTGTTGTTTTCTTTCACCAATAAGAAAAAATGAAGGAACTGTAGGAGGCTTAAACGTTTCTTTAATTGTGCTTTTAAAGCCTGATAGCGTAGATATCGAGCGAGTGTCAACATCAAGATCATTACAAAGCTTAATCGACGAAAGAATAGTATAATTCGAATAGATCGCTAGTGTGCGGGCAACTGTTGCGTAATTGCCACTATTTCGTAACAAATAAGGAATGTTGTCAGACGGTGCTGGAAAAAGATTGTTTAGATACTGCGGTAAGAGACCTTTATTGTGTTGATATACTAAAACAAGTTTTTGTATTTTTTGTCCGTCATTTAGAGAAACCCAACCGATTTCTTTTAGAAGAAGAGTAGTTTTAGTTGACCTTGTTAATCCGGTGACAATTTGGACTGCATCCAATTGAATTTTATCTAATAATTCCGTTTCATATCTTGTACAATTGTCCCAAACTATAGACGCGTATTCTAAAATGGGTCTTACATATGAAATGTATATTTGATTAAGAGTTTCGCGTTTGAGTTTATATTTTAACATTCGCATGGACCCAAGTACTTTTGAAGCCGATTGTGCAATATTGTCAATGTGTTTATGCCACGAACCATCTTCGCTAAGTGTTAGACCGAGATGCTTGTGGAATTTCACAAAGGATAATTGAGTTTCGTCGAATATTAAGTTGGGACGGTTTTGATTTTTTGAAAGGGTGAAAAATATTACTTCCGTCTTAGAGGGGTTAAAATTAACAAGCCATTTCTTGGCCCATTGATTTATACAGTTAAGGTCATGATTTAGAGTTCTTTCAATAAGAGCATTGTCATTAGAGGAAACAGATAGTGAACTGTCGTCAGCAAATAAGCGACTAATGCTGAGAAGTGATTCAGAGATATCGTTAACATATATTAAAAATAATAGTGGCACTAATACTTAACCCTGTGGAACCCCAGCATTTATATTTTTTGATCGAGAAAAAGACGACCCAATGAATACTTTTTGGGATCTGTTTGCCAAATAACTGGATATCCATTCAATGATATTCCCAGAAAAGCCTAGTTCTTTAAGTTTTTGTATAAGGCCTTTGTGCCAAACTCTATCAAATGCCTTACTAATATCGCAATAAACAATACAAGTTGATTTTTTTTCGTCAAAAGATTTACATATTTGATTATACATGTCAATTAATTGGTAAACTGTAGAATGTCCTGGTAAAAAGCCTGACTGATTTTTGTAAATAAGTTGATTTATGTGTAAATGGTTGTAAAGGTATTTGAAAACTACCCTTTCAAATACTTTGCCAACACAACGTATGAGAGATATGGGTCGATAATTCGAAGGAATAAATGTTTCACCTTTTTTAAATAGGGGCATAACATTGGCTTCTTTCCAACAAGATGGAAACATATTTTCACTAATCGATCTGTTAAAGAGTATAGACCGTGGCTTACTGATTGATTTAAATGTTTCTTTTAACATTTTATGACCATCAGGGCCATTAGCTTTGTTGATGTCTAAGTTACTTATAACATCGATTACATCCTGTTCGGAAATAAATATGTTGTCCAAAATAGTACTTGTTTTGCTGTTGAATGGAGGTAAGTCATGGTTAGTTTCATCAATTGTAGATATAGAGGCAAAGTAATCGTTAAGTGTATTGGCTTTTTCTATCTCTGACACTGAATACGATTCATCTGGGTTCAATAACGGAGGTATACTGTTGCAATTGTGTGCATTTTCTTTGACTAGCATTTTGACCGTTTTCCAGTATTTACGAGGATTACTTGTTTTACAATCAGCAAGTCCATTTTCTAGAGTGTTAATAAAGCATTCTTTTGCGTGTCTTTTCATATTGTTAACTTTATTTCTTAGATTTTTGTAACTGGACCAGTCAGACAATTTACCGGACTTTATAGCAACATGCTTTTGTCTATCTCTTTGGCGTGAGGTTTTGCGAATTCATGAATTATACCAAGGACGGTCATTAGGTCGTATAGTAACATTTGATGATGGAATAAAAGAAGAAGCTAGTTCAAGAAAAAGTGTGTGTAAATCTAACAACAGTTTGATATAGATCACCCGTATTTAAAAAGGTCCAATCGTATGACATAATGGCAGCATTTAACTGACTGAAATTTGCATTCTTGTAGCGCCATACTTTTCTTTTATAAGGAGCATTTTCGTTTAAATCGATGTCAATATATATGTATGTGCCATAGTGATCACTTACTGACTTATCAGTTTCAAGGATTCCAGAATGTAAATGCTGCAATGTGTTCGTTATTGCAATGGGATCTATCAATGTACGCGTGTGTTCTGTTACTCGGGTTGGTTCGTTTATAACGTTTGTCATGTTGCTCAGATAAAGCATATCTTTAAATTTATGATTGGATGGATTCAGTTGAATTTCATTGATGTCGCCAACAATAATAATGTTATTACAATGATCATGAGCTTTTTCTATGCATATTTGGAATCGATCCCAAAATTCAGTGGCGGTATTTGGAGGACGGTATACATTACATATTAAGTAAGATCTAGAATGGTCAAAAAGTTCAACCCATATAGATTCCGGTAGTATTATTTCCAAATTTGAAGGCCTTGTTGGTCTAAATGATGACGAGACATATGTTAATAAGCCCGCGGAATGATTATTGTTATCTTTCCGAAAAACGCGGTCATGGCCTTCTAAAAGTATGCTTTCATTACTAATATCGTTCGAAAGTTTAGTTTCTGTAAAACAAATAATATCAAAATCCAAGAAATTTTTCCGAATATATTCAAATTTATTACGAATACTTCTGATGTTTTGGTGAAATATTGACAGACAGGAATCCCGCGAGGATATATTAGGTGGACCAGGATTAGTTTCAATATCTTCAGACAATAACAGTAGCAGAGGAGACCAAGTATACCTGTCGGTACATGCAAAATGTTCTACGCAGGAATTTATATGAATTAGATTGCTGTCTGTTACTATGCAAGGACAGTACAAATAAAAACAAATGTCTCTCAACAAAGAAATATAGTGAAGACATAAGCATGTACACGTTATATAAATATATAAACTCCTAAAAAAGTGACAACAGACTGATTTGATGGAAAAAATACATGCAATTAGAAAACGAAATATGTATTTCAATGGATACACATGTTTGGTATACGTTTTAATATGTCGCTGCGAACATGCATAAAAGCCCCCAATAGTTGCTCTATATTGCATTATATCAATCATCTATGTGGGTAAAGAGGCACACTAAGTGAGACAATCAACATAAAGGGAGCTTTAAAACAAAAACATGAGAGCGGGTGGGAATATACTACGCACGAGGAGCAATTGAGTGCATTAAAAGACCTTTTACAAAACAACTGAGCAAAACAGAATAAATCAAGAAGAATAAATAGGGGGAGTGGGCTAAAAGGGTTGTACATTACAAAACATTTTTACGGGAAAAAACAATTAAAGGGTATGTATTGTATAAGTACAACAAACACCAATCAATACATTACAATAAAGTCGAATCGGTATTTTAATCCGATAGTTACGGGACTATATATGCGCTATCAAAACACTAACTGTATTAAATAGAAAACGTGTTAACTGTAATCGTAAATCAGGCACAACTATTTACAATCCATTTACTGTGAAAAATATTTTCACAACTATCAATATTTAAGTGTTAATAACATTTACGTAAACATTATAGCAACGTTCACTATATAAGAACAAAAGATAATTGGCAAAACGCTATTTAATTTTTATGTTATACATTTTGTAATAACGATTATAGTATCAATAAAGTTAAGGTATAAATCCCAAAGTTTGCAAGTTTTATACACCCTGATTTAAGCAAACGATTTTGTCTTTACAGCGTTGTATTGCGGAGTAAAAATCTATTTTCGTACAAATAGACCGTTAAATAACTCTTGATTACTTCGTTCATGGAGAACACATATATATGTGTAGCGGACCGGGATAACGAAAGTCTGAAAAACCTGTGTTGACATAAAAATAAATGTGTATTCAATAGCGGAGTTCTACTTGTAAATAGAACGCTTACTAGGGATGCCGTTTATATTTATAATAATACAGCAAAAACATTTGCATAAATTTAAATGACGTAAACATGTGTGAACGGTATGATTTAAGGAAATATGTACTCATGGATAGTGTTTTTAAAAGAGACGTGTATGTTCAACTATTGACAGTGTGTTGAAGACATGGAGTCAAGGTGTAGCACGATCGAACAGTTTTGTTTATATGAAGAAGTCAGTAATGAGCACATCAGTGGCGAACGCTATTCGCACCAGAATTGGTACACGAGAGTTCATGGGAGAGCTGGTGGTGGATACGACGGTTCCTCGCCCTTGCGGATAGCAGCTATGGCATCGAGGTCTTTGATTTGAACTTTCCGTCCATGGCCGTTTAGCGACATTAGTCCATAGATGTTGCCACCAGCAACCCAGGTCTAGATAAGCTTCCGATCGCGTTTGAGTGCACGGGCTTCAAACGACAGCTGCGAGCGGGACGGCGTAAGGGAGTCTTGTACAAACAGACCATTTCCAAAGGACTTTCTGGCATTGAAGACACGTTGCCTGGCTTTGGAGTTTGTGAACTTAACAATTACACGCCTGTTTACCCCGGTGCGTTTTGGACCTAGGCGATGGATTCTTCGATGTCGGCGGTATTAATGTGCAAGTTTATTTCCTTGGCTTTGTCAAGCAATTTTTGCTCGATGTTTTCCTTCATGTCACCGGTGTCTCCTGGAAGACCAGAGATCTCGAGCATCATTCGGCGACCATATTGTTCAAGATCGTCACGTGCGAGGTTCGTAGACTTTATACAACTTCTTAAATGGTTGTTCTCAGTGCGCAGTGCTTGCACGTCTGACCGGAGCTCATTTAGTTCCTCATTTATCGCACGTTTGATTTCACTGGCCATATCAGAGTATAGTTGCATTTTAAACTGTTCAACTAGATGGGAAGCAACTTCTTCAAGATCAGACTTACTGAATTTTGTCGAAGACATTTTAACGTTTGACAACAAATCTGTCGCCATTAAATTTTCTGTATCATCAGAGTCAGCAGTAAAATATCGTTCACTGTCAGAGTCAAACTCACTATTGTGTTTGTATCTCTTAAGAAAGGATTGATGCAGTACCTTTTGCCCTGGTGATGATCGATGGCGCCTTTTCCTCCGAATATGTCTATTCGGCATTGGTATATCACATGAAAATGAATGGGTGGGGTAAGATAGCACAATTTCAAAGTCACATTTCGTCTTCAAACTAGTCCACAATGTTCACATTATCATCTCTAGTTGTGGTATATGTATGCTTACACCCTTATAATCGTTCTTTACCAGTATTGATATAGTTTTACATGCTTTATTATGTTATTTTGATTCTCGGTTTTAAATATTTTTAATTTAGCGCCCTATCGCAACCGGAAACCGGAAACCATTTCCCTAATGCCGCTTTTCCATATTCCCGCATCCGCATCCGTATCCACAAGCGTATTCGTATCCTAATAAACATCATACAGATGGCAATTATCAATGAATCCGCATATACCGTCGAATATTTTAGTTATATTATTATTTCCAATGAGTTAAAGATACCTGAAGAACTTAAACATTGCCATTAAGTTGGCTGCAAATAGTTTATGTCAGTATGCAAAAACGTTAACATGTTGTGGATATGAACAATATAAAACATCCAACATTTATATCCACCCCACAAGACCACCCCAGGGTCTTTCATTACACAAATAAATAGCTGGAAATTACAGCTTTGTTCATAAGTTGCTCTGGTTGTGTATGCGTATCTAACAGTAAATTGACCAGTAGATACTTATCAATCAAGTATTGAGTTGACCAATTATGGGTTTATAATTCAGTGGTAATAATAGCACATAGTTGCCTAATACAATCGATTTACTTCAAATCCTTGGACCAATCACCTTGGACAAACAAAAAGGCGAAGCGATCTATGTTCGTCTGGTGGTTAATTAGGTAGCGGTGATACAACACACCCAGGGATCACACATAAGCTGCTTCTGCGCGGAAGGACCTCGTAATCTACGAAACACACCCACGCTCATTTCGACAGAACAGTACGTACCTGCTTCATAAAAGTATGTCTGGCACAGGAGTTGTTCTTTAAGTCGTACTAACACACATGTTGAGGCGTTACATATTCTCATTACTCGCACTTTCATTCAGTCCGTTGTTGCGTACTCTGTACTGCCTTGATTCGGTCACCACAGAGAAACTGGTATGTGTGTTCATCTTCAGTGACACAAGTTTGTTGTAAAGACAAATGATTTATTAGCCCTAGTCTACTTTATCTTCATTAAACTTGAACAATTTGTTATTCCAGTGAACGTAACTACATTAGCTGAAGCGAAGAAATAAAATTCTACATTTTCTGGTTTACATGATCAGATGCATTATTCATGTAAAGGCCAAAAAATATACACTGCTTAGATTATGCGTAATAAAATTTACTGACTTCTTCTCTGAACTCTTCGTATATATAATATTTCGATGAAGTAAATTGTAAAATGTACATTTCAGATCTTTATCTTTAACAACTTAACAAGTCATTGCAGAGATTTCTTTCGAATAATGTTTTTTGCTTATTTCGTAAAATATAATACGAAATAAAAGAAAAAAAGTTTGTAGTGAGACTTGGATTGGCATTTTCGCTAATTTGTACACGAGTTCACAGTATTCAAACAGTGCCCTATTAATGCCGTGCCAAAACTGTTCTCAGTTTATTTAGCATTTTATTTCCACGAGACCCTTAGGCGACTTCTTGTGTCGATACTAATACACAGAAGAGAACATTTGAATTATATCCCCTCTTCCCATTACAGATTCCAAAGACAGGGCGATACAAATGCATATTAAGGAGATCTGAGAACAGTAATCTTTACAAAAATATAACACTGTAAAACATAAAATAATTAAATGTCAATCACTCTTGTCTGTTTCGTTTTATGTAAGTCATTTTTGTATAATCACAATATTTGTTTTCAATTATTTTTAAGGTATTATGTAACCTTATATTAATGCAATACCACTGTTTCATACCGACCACACGTCGTTGCAGACCGAATATTCAACATGATCTTTTAATTTTCTATTTCGCGAAGTTTTTAAATAAATATTATGGTAACCACAAAGTGCACTCGTTTTTGAAAGTCTATGTCAGTAAAACAGGCCATGGGATTTACGTTTAAAATTATAATGGAATGTTTTAATGACTTGCAAAGTTCGAGAATGTATATGGGTTTAATTACATTTGTTTCGGCTATTGCAATATATTTATGAACAACATATTTATGAAGCAAAACACAGCTGTATTCAATCCTAAAGTTGGACAAAGAGGAACCGCAATCATCCCACTCGTAATCAAGGAATACCGGTAATTGAATCATGCCTCAGTTCTAGAAACTGTTGTGTTTTAGAACAACAATGCTCGCGAAACCGATATTGTTTTGTTGTTAGAAGAAATTTCGTATATTAACTCTCGACGATATTAACCAGATTGGTGTTTTGCTAAACAGCTATTGCTTATTCAATACTATCGCGGTTTACGTGGTGTTTTTATGGCGGAATTTGATTAACACGAGGGCCTGGCATCATATATGATAGGTGGGCTTTTCCGCCGGTTTCCCTACACAGCACAAAACCACATCAAAATGAAAGATATTTCAGTAAAAAATAAATTGCTGAATATTGTATCTATGATTCAACATTTATCCCAACTTTCGATGAGTCTCTATGAAGTAAATTAGGTAGGAGTGCTGTGTCACACTCCGAGTACTCACATAATACAGCTTCGGCGCGGAAGGACCTTATAAACTTTGAAACACACACGCCTCCTGGTCATACAGAAATAACATCCCGTCACATGAGTTTAATAGGAGGGTTGGTCGTGAAGTCCTTGATAGGAGGGTTGTTCATGAAGTTCTTAATAGGAGGGTTGTTCACGAAGTTCTTAATAGGAGGGGTTTTCTTGAAGTTCGAGAAGACGAATTATTTAGTGTTTTATTTATTTATGCGTCAAAACTGGGGTAAATGTAATACTTTCTCTAGGCGGAAATATTTTAAAATGTAAATCAAACGTTATTGGACAAATACAATTATTTTGTAATTTCCTTTCCCGTATAAACACGCGCGAATTTATCAGGGTACATATTATACACGTTCTAAACGTCATTGGTCAGCAGCCACTGAAAAACGTGCTGTTTATTTTCTGTCTTGGAAACCGTGTCGTGACATCAATCTGTTACGTTTGATATAAGGAGTGTCATCACATTGTGTGTGGAACGTTATCAGTAACTATTGGAACTGACAGTTCAGAATTACTTGGTGAAATCATAACACAACTTATTTTAATATGTATATATATGTGCTTCCCATGCATAGAGAAAACAATTAATACGTTCTCATTTTTCTTTGCTCCACTCTCATCAGCAAGGCAATTCTAGTTAATATAGTTGAATACGTCATGAAAATCACATTGTTTAGACATCAAGAAAATGCAACTGGCCTGTATTAATTGAAAACTAAATACCAGAAATATTATTCAAGACATTATTAGCCACAGTTTGATAAGAATTTACAGATATGAAGAGACTTTAGGCATCGTTCTGCCTCTCAAGGGGACAATAACTATAATAAAATGTTCAAAGAAACATACAATCAAAATATATCTGGTATGAAGCCTAAACGCTAAACCCGTATTTTTAATTTACTTTATCATCATTATCATTATACAAATACAACAACAACTACTTCAACTACAAAAACTTATTTTCATCTTGTAACATACATGGATTTCTATCCACTGAATCAAAAACAATTTAATCTACGCAATTTAAAACGAAAATATAGAACCTATTATTAGGAACTATAATAAAAACAGGAACAAAAAAAAAAGACTGGTGTTTGCAAAGATGAAGAATTTACACTATCATGAGCACCGTGTCGGTCCCATCAACATAAAACGACGGTGTCGAAGACTTAAGTTCATCGGTTCATACAGGTTTGATTTGGAACAATTAATACTTTCCAAAATAGAAAGTTGAGATCCTGATTTAAATGCTTTCAGAATCGACAGTTGCCCATGTAGTGACGGTTTGAATTGCCTTTTCGTGTGTTTTGTTTCTTGAAGTTCATGCAGAAGCTTACAAAAGAACTGTGCGTATACTGTATTAAATTCTGAAACCTCGGCGTTCATGAGATTAGTTTTGAAACACCGTTGTTAAACAGTATGCGTATTTCGACAAGATTTAATTTAAATACTTCGCGTCAAAGAAAATTCAATATTGGTGCAGAATACTGCAATACGTTTATGGGTAGCTATATTGTTCTACATAGCAACACATTTAATCCCAACAGATACGAGATATTTCTAGACTACGCACATACAGCTATTTTCAATATGCGACAGTGCTTAAATTACTACGATGAACTAGCAATCTGGGCTGAGATATTAATAATGTTCCGAAAGCTCGTAGCTTCAATTTTAAACTCATAAGTCTGTTATTGATGACGTCAAACTGTAAATTTCATCGTTTTGGTTCCCATCATGAGCAATAAACAGGTCATTTATATAAGAAAATCAATACAAACATTCGACTCGCCATTATGTTTTAATCGTTTAAGAAAATACTTAATTTTATTTTTGATCCTCCGCATTTTTGTATTACGCACGTGCTCATCGTGCGTATAGGGCGCTACGCCCTTGCATCTGATCCGTTTCCATATGTCCGCAGTCACGGTATCTCATGAGCAAGTTGAATGAAAGGCTGTTGTACATAAACTATTGGAAAAATAGCAAAACCAGTCTAAAGCACCCGAATAACGCAGCCTAAGAATGACCGAGTATTATTTATAACTCGGTAATAACGGGTAACCTTTGTACGGTCACGGCTACGGCCGTATATATAAATGTTGGATGTTTTATATTGTTCAAATCCACAACATGTTAAGTCTGTTAACGTTTTCGCATACTGTCATAAACTATTTGCAGCCAACTGAATGGCAATGTTTAAGTTCTTCAAACTCAGGTATCTCTAACTCATTGGAAATAATAATATAACTAAAATATTCGACGGTATATGCGGATTCATTGATAATTGCCATCTGTATGATGTTTATTAGGATACGAATACGCTAGTGGATACGGATGCGGGAATATTGAAAAGCGACATTAGGGTTGTCCGGCCAGCACAGTTTTTAGTTTAATACTATTGTATTGCCTTTTTCATAATATATATACAAATGCTAAACAAATGTGCTAATACAGCATAAAGTAGACATGGTACATAATCAACATAGAGAAATGTGTAAAAAAAGCAAAAGGGTTGGGTCACAAGTTTTAACAACATTAGATGACGACCCTTCCCAAGAATTTCCGGACTGGTTCGTTATAACTAAATGCATTTATATAGCTTTATAATATGCACAAAATTAATGTACAATGAGATATGTTAGTATGTAAATATATATTGGCAAATGACAAAAAGTGAAACAAAATTATATCATATTCCATACAGTATATTATACCGTGTATTTATTAGAACAACAAGAAAAAAGGGAAGAAAAAGGAATATATAAATGATTGTAAATACATGATAAATTATAAATAATAATAAACAATTGCTACACACCACCCAGCTCAACATTGCTTTAATACAAGATAAGCAGAGAAAAAATGTGAATTCTAGTAATAACAATATAGTTATGTAATTATAATCAATTCGCGAATCTATTCGAGGTTTGTATATATCGTTGAGCTTCCAGAAATAATGCCTTATTTTGATTATCAGACAATCCTGGAATACCAAATAATAGTTTGTTTGCACTGAGGGGATGAAATGGGCGCGTGTTAGTAAAGAGAACGAGTAGTTGCTCTGAGTAGAGCGGATATTTGAAAAAGAAATGATCGGTATCTTCGACGGGACTATTACACACACATATTGAATTTTCACGTAGGTGATTGGAATGTAAATCGGCATTTAAATCACTACATTGGTTTCTTAACCGTGCATGTAGAATTTGTTGTTTTCTTTCACCAATAAGAAAAAATGAAGGAACTGTAGGAGGCTTAAACGTTTCTTTAATTGTGCTTTTAAAGCCTGATAGCGTAGATATCGAGCGAGTGTCAACATCAAGATCATTACAAAGCTTAATCGACGAAAGAATAGTAGAATTCGAATAGATCGCTAGTGTGCGGGCAACTGTTGCGTAATTGCCACTATTTCGTAACAAATAAGGAATGTTGTCAGACGGTGCTGGAAAAAGATTGTTTAGATACTGCGGTAAGAGACCTTTATTGTGTTGATATACTAAAACAAGTTTTTGTATTTTTTGTCCGTCATTTAGAGAAACCCAACCGATTTCTTTTAGAAGAAGAGTAGTTTTAGTTGACCTTGTTAATCCGGTGACAATTTGGACTGCATCCAATTGAATTTTATCTAATAATTCCGTTTCATATCTTGTACAATTGTCCCAAACTATAGACGCGTATTCTAAAATGGGTCTTACATATGAAATGTATATTTGATTAAGAGTTTCGCGTTTGAGTTTATATTTTAACATTCGCATGGACCCAAGTACTTTTGAAGCCGATTGTGCAATATTGTCAATGTGTTTATGCCACGAACCATCTTCGCTAAGTGTTAGACCGAGATGCTTGTGGAATTTCACAAAGGATAATTGAGTTTCGTCGAATATTAAGTTGGGACGGTTTTGATTTTTTGAAAGGGTGAAAAATATTACTTCCGTCTTAGAGGGGTTAAAATTAACAAGCCATTTCTTGGCCCATTGATTTATACAGTTAAGGTCATGATTTAGAGTTCTTTCAATAAGAGCATTGTCATTAGAGGAAACAGATAGTGAACTGTCGTCAGCAAATAAGCGACTAATGCTGAGAAGTGATTCAGAGATATCGTTAACATATATTAAAAATAATAGTGGCACTAATACTTAACCCTGTGGAACCCCAGCATTTATATTTTTTGATCGAGAAAAAGACGACCCAATGAATACTTTTTGGGATCTGTTTGCCAAATAACTGGATATCCATTCAATGATATTCCCAGAAAAGCCTAGTTCTTTAAGTTTTTGTATAAGGCCTTTGTGCCAAACTCTATCAAATGCCTTACTAATATCGCAATAAACAATACAAGTTGATTTTTTTTCGTCAAAAGATTTACATATTTGATTATACATGTCAATTAATTGGTAAACTGTAGAATGTCCTGGTAAAAAGCCTGACTGATTTTTGTAAATAAGTTGATTTATGTGTAAATGGTTGTAAAGGTATTTGAAAACTACCCTTTCAAATACTTTGCCAACACAACGTATGAGAGATATGGGTCGATAATTCGAAGGAATAAATGTTTCACCTTTTTTAAATAGGGGCATAACATTGGCTTCTTTCCAACAAGATGGAAACATATTTTCACTAATCGATCTGTTAAAGAGTATAGACCGTGGCTTACTGATTGATTTAAATGTTTCTTTTAACATTTTATGACCATCAGGGCCATTAGCTTTGTTGATGTCTAAGTTACTTATAACATCGATTACATCCTGTTCGGAAATAAATATGTTGTCCAAAATAGTACTTGTTTTGCTGTTGAATGGAGGTAAGTCATGGTTAGTTTCATCAATTGTAGATATAGAGGCAAAGTAATCGTTAAGTGTATTGGCTTTTTCTATCTCTGACACTGAATACGATTCATCTGGGTTCAATAACGGAGGTATACTGTTGCAATTGTGTGCATTTTCTTTGACTAGCATTTTGACCGTTTTCCAGTATTTACGAGGATTACTTGTTTTACAATCAGCAAGTCCATTTTCTAGAGTGTTAATAAAGCATTCTTTTGCGTGTCTTTTCATATTGTTAACTTTATTTTTCTTAGATTTTTGTAACTGGACCAGTCAGACAATTTACCGGACTTTATAGCAACATGCTTTTGTCTATCTCTTTGGCGTGAGGTTTTGCGAATTCATGAATTATACCAAGGACGGTCATTAGGTCGTATAGTAACATTTGATGATGGAATAAAAGAAGAAGCTAGTTCAAGAAAAAGTGTGTGTAAATCTAACAACAGTTTGATATAGATCACCCGTATTTAAAAAGGTCCAATCGTATGACATAATGGCAGCATTTAACTGACTGAAATTTGCATTCTTGTAGCGCCATACTTTTCTTTTATAAGGAGCATTTTCGTTTAAATCGATGTCAATATATATGTATGTGCCATAGTGATCACTTACTGACTTATCAGTTTCAAGGATTCCAGAATGTAAATGCTGCAATGTGTTCGTTATTGCAATGGGATCTATCAATGTACGCGTGTGTTCTGTTACTCGGGTTGGTTCGTTTATAACGTTTGTCATGTTGCTCAGATAAAGCATATCTTTAAATTTATGATTGGATGGATTCAGTTGAATTTCATTGATGTCGCCAACAATAATAATGTTATTACAATGATCATGAGCTTTTTCTATGCATATTTGGAATCGATCCCAAAATTCAGTGGCGGTATTTGGAGGACGGTATACATTACATATTAAGTAAGATCTAGAATGGTCAAAAAGTTCAACCCATATAGATTCCGGTAGTATTATTTCCAAATTTGAAGGCCTTGTTGGTCTAAATGATGACGAGACATATGTTAATAAGCCCGCGGAATGATTATTGTTATCTTTCCGAAAAACGCGGTCATGGCCTTCTAAAAGTATGCTTTCATTACTAATATCGTTCGAAAGTTTAGTTTCTGTAAAACAAATAATATCAAAATCCAAGAAATTTTTCCGAATATATTCAAATTTATTACGAATACTTCTGATGTTTTGGTGAAATATTGACAGACAGGAATCCCGCGAGGATATATTAGGTGGACCAGGATTAGTTTCAATATCTTCAGACAATAACAGTAGCAGAGGAGACCAAGTATACCTGTCGGTACATGCAAAATGTTCTACGCAGGAATTTATATGAATTAGATTGCTGTCTGTTACTATGCAAGGACAGTACAAATAAAAACAAATGTCTCTCAACAAAGAAATATAGTGAAGACATAAGCATGTACACGTTATATAAATATATAAACTCCTAAAAAAGTGACAACAGACTGATTTGATGGAAAAAATACATGCAATTAGAAAACGAAATATGTATTTCAATGGATACACATGTTTGGTATACGTTTTAATATGTCGCTGCGAACATGCATAAAAGCCCCCAATAGTTGCTCTATATTGCATTATATCAATCATCTATGTGGGTAAAGAGGCACACTAAGTGAGACAATCAACATAAAGGGAGCTTTAAAACAAAAACATGAGAGCGGGTGGGAATATACTACGCACGAGGAGCAATTGAGTGCATTAAAAGACCTTTTACAAAACAACTGAGCAAAACAGAATAAAACAAGAAGAATAAATAGGGGGAGTGGGCTAAAAGGGTTGTACATTACAAAACATTTTTACGGGAAAAAACAATTAAAGGGTATGTATTGTATAAGTACAACAAACACCAATCAATACATTACAATAAAGTCGAATCGGTATTTTAATCCGATAGTTACGGGACTATATATGCGCTATCAAAACACTAACTGTATTAAATAGAAAACGTGTTAACTGTAATCGTAAATCAGGCACAACTATTTACAATCCATTTACTGTGAAAAATATTTTCACAACTATCAATATTTAAGTGTTAATAACATTTACGTAAACATTATAGCAACGTTCACTATATAAGAACAAAAGATAATTGGCAAAACGCTATTTAATTTTTATG
Source organism: Congeria kusceri (assembly GCA_027627225.1). Lineage (NCBI taxonomy): Eukaryota > Metazoa > Mollusca > Bivalvia > Myida > Dreissenidae > Congeria > Congeria kusceri. Next base: position 70,492,705 of record CM051027.1, read on the forward strand.
TTATACATTTTGTAATAACGATTATAGTATCAATAAAGTTAAGGTATAAATCCCAAAGTTTGCAAGTTTTATACACCCTGATTTAAGCAAACGATTTTGTCTTTACAGCGTTGTATTGCGGAGTAAAAATCTATTTTCGTACAAATAGACCGTTAAATAACTCTTGATTACTTCGTTCATGGAGAACACATATATATGTGTAGCGGACCGGGATAACGAAAGTCTGAAAAACCTGTGTTGACATAAAAATAAATGTGTATTCAATAGCGGAGTTCTACTTGTAAATAGAACGCTTACTAGGGATGCCGTTTATATTTATAATAATACAGCAAAAACATTTGCATAAATTTAAATGACGTAAACATGTGTGAACGGTATGATTTAAGGAAATATGTACTCATGGATAGTGTTTTTAAAAGAGACGTGTATGTTCAACTATTGACAGTGTGTTGAAGACATGGAGTCAAGGTGTAGCACGATCGAACAGTTTTGTTTATATGAAGAAGTCAGTAATGAGCACATCAGTGGCGAACGCTATTCGCACCAGAATTGGTACACGAGAGTTCATGGGAGAGCTGGTGGTGGATACGACGGTTCCTCGCCCTTGCGGATAGCAGCTATGGCATCGAGGTCTTTGATTTGAACTTTCCGTCCATGGCCGTTTAGCGACATTAGTCCATAGATGTTGCCACCAGCAACCCAGGTCTAGATAAGCTTCCGATCGCGTTTGAGTGCACGGGCTTCAAACGACAGCTGCGAGCGGGACGGCGTAAGGGAGTCTTGTACAAACAGACCATTTCCAAAGGACTTTCTGGCATTGAAGACACGTTGCCTGGCTTTGGAGTTTGTGAACTTAACAATTACACGCCTGTTTACCCCGGTGCGTTTTGGACCTAGGCGATGGATTCTTCGATGTCGGCGGTATTAATGTGCAAGTTTATTTCCTTGGCTTTGTCAAGCAATTTTTGCTCGATGTTTTCCTTCATGTCACCGGTGTCTCCTGGAAGACCAGAGATCTCGAGCATCATTCGGCGACCATATTGTTCAAGATCGTCACGTGCGAGGTTCGTAGACTTTATACAACTTCTTAAATGGTTGTTCTCAGTGCGCAGTGCTTGCACGTCTGACCGGAGCTCATTTAGTTCCTCATTTATCGCACGTTTGATTTCACTGGCCATATCAGAGTATAGTTGCATTTTAAACTGTTCAACTAGATGGGAAGCAACTTCTTCAAGATCAGACTTACTGAATTTTGTCGAAGACATTTTAACGTTTGACAACAAATCTGTCGCCATTAAATTTTCTGTATCATCAGAGTCAGCAGTAAAATATCGTTCACTGTCAGAGTCAAACTCACTATTGTGTTTGTATCTCTTAAGAAAGGATTGATGCAGTACCTTTTGCCCTGGTGATGATCGATGGCGCCTTTTCCTCCGAATATGTCTACTCGGCATTGGTATATCACATGAAAATGAATGGGTGGGGTAAGATAGCACAATTTCAAAGTCACATTTCGTCTTCAAACTAGTCCACAATGTTCACATTATCATCTCTAGTTGTGGTATATGTATGCTTACACCCTTATAATCGTTCTTTACCAGTATTGATATAGTTTTACATGCTTTATTATGTTATTTTGATTCTCGGTTTTAAATATTTTTAATTTAGCGCCCTATCGCAACCGGAAACCGGAAACCATTTCCCTAATGCCGCTTTTCCATATTCCCGCATCCGCATCCGTATCCACAAGCGTATTCGTATCCTAATAAACATCATACAGATGGCAATTATCAATGAATCCGCATATACCGTCGAATATTTTAGTTATATTATTATTTCCAATGAGTTAAAGATACCTGAAGAACTTAAACATTGCCATTAAGTTGGCTGCAAATAGTTTATGTCAGTATGCAAAAACGTTAACATGTTGTGGATATGAACAATATAAAACATCCAACATTTATATCCACCCCACAAGACCACCCCAGGGTCTTTCATTACACAAATAAATAGCTGGAAATTACAGCTTTGTTCATAAGTTGCTCTGGTTGTGTATGCGTATCAAACAGTAAATTGACCAGTAGATACTTATCAATCAAGTATTGAGTTGACCAATTATGGGTTTATAATTCAGTGGTAATAATAGCACATAGTTGCCTAATACAATCGATTTACTTCAAATCCTTGGACCAATCACCTTGGACAAACAAAAAGGCGAAGCGATCTATGTTCGTCTGGTGGTTAATTAGGTAGCGGTGATACAACACACCCAGGGATCACACATAAGCTGCTTCTGCGCGGAAGGACCTCGTAATCTACGAAACACACCCACGCTCATTTCGACAGAACAGTACGTACCTGCTTCATAAAAGTATGTCTGGCACAGGAGTTGTTCTTTAAGTCGTACTAACACACATGTTGAGGCGTTACATATTCTCATTACTCGCACTTTCATTCAGTCCGTTGTTGCGTACTCTGTACTGCCTTGATTCGGTCACCACAGAGAAACTGGTATGTGTGTTCATCTTCAGTGACACAAGTTTGTTGTAAAGACAAATGATTTATTAGCCCTAGTCTACTTTATCTTCATTAAACTTGAACAATTTGTTATTCCAGTGAACGTAACTACATTAGCTGAAGCGAAGAAATAAAATTCTACATTTTCTGGTTTACATGATCAGATGCATTATTCATGTAAAGGCCAAAAAATATACACTGCTTAGATTATGCGTAATAAAATTTACTGACTTCTTCTCTGAACTCTTCGTATATATAATATTTCGATGAAGTAAATTGTAAAATGTACATTTCAGATCTTTATCTTTAACAACTTAACAAGTCATTGCAGAGATTTCTTTCGAATAATGTTTTTTGCTTATTTCGTAAAATATAATACGAAATAAAAGAAAAAAAGTTTGTAGTGAGACTTGGATTGGCATTTTCGCTAATTTGTACACGAGTTCACAGTATTCAAACAGTGCCCTATTAATGCCGTGCCAAAACTGTTCTCAGTTTATTTAGCATTTTATTTCCACGAGACCCTTAGGCGACTTCTTGTGTCGATACTAATACACAGAAGAGAACATTTGAATTATATCCCCTCTTCCCATTACAGATTCCAAAGACAGGGCGATACAAATGCATATTAAGGAGATCTGAGAACAGTAATCTTTACAAAAATATAACACTGTAAAACATAAAATAATTAAATGTCAATCACTCTTGTCTGTTTCGTTTTATGTAAGTCATTTTTGTATAATCACAATATTTGTTTTCAATTATTTTTAAGGTATTATGTAACCTTATATTAATGCAATACCACTGTTTCATACCGACCACACGTCGTTGCAGACCGAATATTCAACATGATCTTTTAATTTTCTCTTTCGCGAAGTTTTTAAATAAATATTATGGTAACCACAAAGTGCACTCGTTTTTGAAAGTCTATGTCAGTAAAACAGGCCATGGGATTTACGTTTAAAATTATAATGGAATGTTTTAATGACTTGCAAAGTTCGAGAATGTATATGGGTTTAATTACATTTGTTTCGGCTATTGCAATATATTTATGAACAACATATTTATGAAGCAAAACACAGCTGTATTCAATCCTAAAGTTGGACAAAGAGGAACCGCAATCATCCCACTCGTAATCAAGGAATACCGGTAATTGAATCATGCCTCAGTTCTAGAAACTGTTGTGTTTTAGAACAACAATGCTCGCGAAACCGATATTGTTTTGTTGTTAGAAGAAATTTCGTATATTAACTCTCGACGATATTAACCAGATTGGTGTTTTGCTAAACAGCTATTGCTTATTCAATACTATCGCGGTTTACGTGGTGTTTTTATGGCGGAATTTGATTAACACGAGGGCCTGGCATCATATATGATAGGTGGGCTTTTCCGCCGGTTTCCCTACACAGCACAAAACCACATCAAAATGAAAGATATTTCAGTAAAAAATAAATTGCTGAATATTGTATCTATGATTCAACATTTATCCCAACTTTCGATGAGTCTCTATGAAGTAAATTAGGTAGGAGTGCTGTGTCACACTCCGAGTACTCACATAATACAGCTTCGGCGCGGAAGGACCTTATAAACTTTGAAACACACACGCCTCCTGGTCATACAGAAATAACATCCCGTCACATGAGTTTAATAGGAGGGTTGGTCGTGAAGTCCTTGATAGGAGGGTTGTTCATGAAGTTCTTAATAGGAGGGTTGTTCACGAAGTTCTTAATAGGAGGGGTTTTCTTGAAGTTCGAGAAGACGAATTATTTAGTGTTTTATTTATTTATGCGTCAAAACTGGGGTAAATGTAATACTTTCTCTAGGCGGAAATATTTTAAAATGTAAATCAAACGTTATTGGACAAATACAATTATTTTGTAATTTCCTTTCCCGTATAAACACGCGCGAATTTATCAGGGTACATATTATACACGTTCTAAACGTCATTGGTCAGCAGCCACTGAAAAACGTGCTGTTTATTTTCTGTCTTGGAAACCGTGTCGTGACATCAATCTGTTACGTTTGATATAAGGAGTGTCATCACATTGTGTGTGGAACGTTATCAGTAACTATTGGAACTGACAGTTCAGAATTACTTGGTGAAATCATAACACAACTTATTTTAATATGTATATATATGTGCTTCCCATGCATAGAGAAAACAATTAATACGTTCTCATTTTTCTTTGCTCCACTCTCATCAGCAAGGCAATTCTAGTTAATATAGTTGAATACGTCATGAAAATCACATTGTTTAGACATCAAGAAAATGCAACTGGCCTGTATTAATTGAAAACTAAATACCAGAAATATTATTCAAGACATTATTAGCCACAGTTTGATAAGAATTTACAGATATGAAGAGACTTTAGGCATCGTTCTGCCTCTCAAGGGGACAATAACTATAATAAAATGTTCAAAGAAACATACAATCAAAATATATCTGGTATGAAGCCTAAACGCTAAACCCGTATTTTTAATTTACTTTATCATCATTATCATTATACAAATACAACAACAACTACTTCAACTACAAAAACTTATTTTCATCTTGTAACATACATGGATTTCTATCCACTGAATCAAAAACAATTTAATCTACGCAATTTAAAACGAAAATATAGAACCTATTATTAGGAACTATAATAAAAACAGGAACAAAAAAAAAAGACTGGTGTTTGCAAAGATGAAGAATTTACACTATCATGAGCACCGTGTCGGTCCCATCAACATAAAACGACGGTGTCGAAGACTTAAGTTCATCGGTTCATACAGGTTTGATTTGGAACAATTAATACTTTCCAAAATAGAAAGTTGAGATCCTGATTTAAATGCTTTCAGAATCGACAGTTGCCCATGTAGTGACGGTTTGAATTGCCTTTTCGTGTGTTTTGTTTCTTGAAGTTCATGCAGAAGCTTACAAAAGAACTGTGCGTATACTGTATTAAATTCTGAAACCTCGGCGTTCATGAGATTAGTTTTGAAACACCGTTGTTAAACAGTATGCGTATTTCGACAAGATTTAATTTAAATACTTCGCGTCAAAGAAAATTCAATATTGGTGCAGAATACTGCAATACGTTTATGGGTAGCTATATTGTTCTACATAGCAACACATTTAATCCCAACAGATACGAGATATTTCTAGACTACGCACATACAGCTATTTTCAATATGCGACAGTGCTTAAATTACTACGATGAACTAGCAATCTGGGCTGAGATATTAATAATGTTCCGAAAGCTCGTAGCTTCAATTTTAAACTCATAAGTCTGTTATTGATGACGTCAAACTGTAAATTTCATCGTTTTGGTTCCCATCATGAGCAATAAACAGGTCATTTATATAAGAAAATCAATACAAACATTCGACTCGCCATTATGTTTTAATCGTTTAAGAAAATACTTAATTTTATTTTTGATCCTCCGCATTTTTGTATTACGCACGTGCTCATCGTGCGTATAGGGCGCTACGCCCTTGCATCTGATCCGTTTCCATATGTCCGCAGTCACGGTATCTCATGAGCAAGTTGAATGAAAGGCTGTTGTACATAAACTATTGGAAAAATAGCAAAACCAGTCTAAAGCACCCGAATAACGCAGCCTAAGAATGACCGAGTATTATTTATAACTCGGTAATAACGGGTAACCTTTGTACGGTCACGGCTACGGCCGTATATATAAATGTTGGATGTTTTATATTGTTCAAATCCACAACATGTTAAGTCTGTTAACGTTTTCGCATACTGACATAAAGTATTTGCAGCCAACTTAATGGCAATGTTTAAGTTCTTCAAACTCAGGTATCTCTAACTCATTGGAAATAATAATATAACTAAAATATTCGACGGTATATGCGGATTCATTGACAATTGCCATCTGTATGATGTTTATTAGGATACGAATACGCTCGTGGATACGGATGCGGGAATATTGAAAAGCGGCATTAGGGTTGTCCGGCCAGCACAGTTTTTAGTTTAATGCTATTTTATTGCCTTTTTCATAATATATATACAAATGCTAAACAAATGTGCTAATACAGCATAAAGTAGACATAGTACAAAATCAACATAGACAAATGTGTAAAAAAAGCAAAAGGGTTGGGTCACACGTTTTAACAACATTAGATGACGACCCTTCCCAAGAATTTCCGGACTGGTTCGTTATAACTAAATGCATTTATATAGCTTTATAATATGCACAAAATTAATGTACAATGAGATATGTTAGTATGTAAATATATATTGGCAAATGACAAAAAGTGAAACAAAATTATATCATATTCCATACAGTATATTATACCGTGTATTTATTAGTACAACAAGAAAACAGGGAAGAAAAAGGAATATATAAATGATTGTAAATACATGATAAATTATAAATAATAATAAACAATTGCTGCACGCCACCCAGCTCAACATTGCTTTGATACAAGATAAGTTGCAGAGAAAAAAATGTGAATTCTAGTAATAACAATATACTTATGTAATTATAATCAAATCGCGAATCTATTCGAGGTTTGTATATATCGTAGAACTTCCATAAATAATGCCTTATTTTGATTATCAGACAATCCTGGAATACCAAATAATAGTTTTTTTGCACCGAGGGGATGAAATGGGCGCGTGTTAGTAAAGAGAACGAGTAGTTGCTCTGAGTAGAGCGGATATTTGAAAAAGAAATGATCGGTATCTTCGACGGGACTATTACACACACATATTGGATTTTCACGTAGGTGATTGGAATGTAAATCGGCATTTAAATCACTACATTGGTTTCTTAACCGTGTATGTAGAATTTGTTGTTTTCTTTCACCAATAAGAAAAAATGAAGGAACTGTAGGAGGATTAAACGTTTGTTTAATTTTGTTTTTAAAGCCTGATAGCGTAGATATCGAGCGAGTGTCAACATCAAGATCATTCCAAAGCTTAATCGACGAAAGAATAGTAGAATTCGAATAGATCGCTAGTCTGCGGGCAACTGTTGCGTAATTGCCACTATTTCGTAACAAATAAGGAATGTTGTCAGACGGTGCTGGAAAAAGATTGTTTAGATACTGCGGTTAGAGATCTTTATTGTGTTTATATACTAAAACAAGTTTTTGTATTTTTCGTCTGACAGTTAGAGAAACCCAACCGATTTCTTTTAGAAGAAGAGTAGTTTTAGTTGACCTTGTTAATCCGGTGACAATTTGGGCTGCATCCAATTGAATTTCATCTAATAATTCCGTTTTATATATTGTACAATTGTCCCAAACTATAGACGCGTATTCTAAAATGGGTCTTAAATATGAAATGTATACTTGATTAAGAGTTTCACGTTTGAGTTTATATTTTAACATTCGCATGGACCCAAGTACTTTTGAAGCCGATTGTGCAATATTGTCAATGTGTTTATGCCACGAACCATCTTCGCTAAGTGTTAGACCGAGATGCTTGTGGAATTTCACAAAGGATAATTGAGTTTCGTCGAATATTAAGTTGGGACGGTTTTGATTTTTTGAAAGGGTGAAAAATATTACTTCCGTCTTAGAGGGGTTAAAATTAACAAGCCATTTCTTGGCCCATTGATTTATACAGTTAAGGTCATGATTTAGAGTTCTTTCAATAAGAGCATTGTCATTAGAGGAACCAGATAGTGAACTGTCGTCAGCAAATAAGCGACTAATGCTGAGAAGTGATTTTTGTTTTAAGTTTTTGTATAAGGCCTTTGTGCCAAACTCTATCAAATGCCTTATTAATATCGCAATAAACAATTCAAGTTGATTTTTTTTCGTCAAAAGATTTACATATTTGATTATACATGTCAATTAATTGGTAAACTGTAGAATGTCCTGGTAAAAAGCCTGACTGATTTTTGTAAAGTTGATTTATGTGTAAATAGTTGTAAAGGTATTTTAAACTACCCTTTCAAATACTTTGCCAACACAACGTATGAGAGATATGTGTCGATAATTCGAAGGAATAAATGTTTCACCTTTTTTAAATAGGGGCATAACATTGGCTTCTTTCCAACAAGATGGAAACATATTTTCACGAATCGATCTGTTAAAGAGTATAGACAGTGGCTTACTGATTGATTTAGATGTTTCTTTGAACATTTTATGACTGATACCATCAGGGCCATTAGCTTTGTTACTTATAACATCGATTACATCCTGTTCGGAAATAAATATGTTGTCCAGAATAGTACTTGTTTTGCTGTTGAATGGAGGTAAGTCATGGTTAGTTTCATCAATTGTAGATATAGAGGCAAAGTAATCGTTAAGTGTATTGGCTTTTTCTATCTCTGACACTGAATACGATTAATCTGGGTTCAATAACGGAGGTATACTGTTGCAATTGTGTGCATTTTCTTTGACTAGCATTTTGACCGTTTTCCAGTATTTACGAGGATTACTTGTTTTACAATCAGCAAGTCCATTTTCTAGAGTGTTAATAAAGCATTCTTTTGCGTGTTTTTTCATATTGTTAACTTTATTTCTTAGATTTTTGTAACTGGACCAGTCAGACAATTTACCGGACTTTATAGCAACATGCTTTTGTCTATCTCTTTGGCGTGAGGTTTTGCGAATTCATGAATTATACCAAGGACGGTCATTAGGTCGTATAGTAACATTTGATGATGGAATAAAAGAAGAAGCTAGTTCAAGAAAAAGTGTGTGTAAATCTAACAACAGTTTGATATAGATCACCCGTATTTAAAAAGGTCCAATCGTATGACATAATGGCAGCATTTAACTGACTGAAATTTGCATTCTTGTAGCGCCATACTTTTCTTTTATAAGGAGCATTTTCGTTTAAATCGATGTCAATATATATGTATGTGCCATAGTGATCACTTACTGACTTATCAGTTTCAAGGATTCCAGAATGTAAATGCTGCAATGTGTTCGTTATTGCAATGGGATCTATCAATGTACGCGTGTGTTCTGTTACTCGGGTTGGTTCGTTTATAACGTTTGTCATGTTGCTCAGATAAAGCATATCTTTAAATTTATGATTGGATGGATTCAGTTGATTTTCATTGATGTCGCCAACAATAATAATGTTATTACAATGATCATGAGCTTTTTCTATGCATATTTGGAATCGATCCCAAAATTCAGTGGCGGTATTTGGAGGACGGTATACATTACAAATTAAGTAAGATCTAGAATGGTCAAAAAGTTCAACCCATATAGATTCCGGTAGTATTATTTCCAAATGTGAAGGCCTTGTTGGTCTAAATGATGACGAGACATATGTTAATAAGCCCGCGGAATGATTATTGTTATCTTTCCGAAAAACGCGGTCATGGCCTTCTAAAAGTATGCTTTCATTACTAATATCGTTCGAAAGTTTAGTTTCTGTAAAACAAATAATATCAAAATCCAAGAAAGTTTTCCGAATATATTCAAATTTATTACGAATACTTCTGATGTTTTGGTGGAATATTGACAGACAGGAATCCCGCGAGGATATATTAGGTGGACCAGGATTAGTTTCAATATCTTCAGACAATAACAGTAGCAGAGGAGACCAAGTATACCTGTCGGTACATGCAAAATGTTCTACGCAGGAATTGATATGAATTAGATTGCTGTCTGTTACTATGCAAGGACAGTACAAATAAAAACATATGTCTCTCAACAAAGAAATATAGTGAAGACATAAGCATGTACACGTTATATAAAAATAATGTGGGTAAAGAGGCACCCTAAGTGAGACAATCAACATAAAGGGAGCTTTAAAACAAACACATGAGAGCGGGTGGGAATATACTACGCACGAGGAGCAATTGAGTGCATTAAAAGACCTTTTACAAAACAACTGAGCAAAAAAGAATAAAACAAGAAGAATAAATAGGGGGAGTGGGCAAAAAGGGGTGTACATTACAAAACATTTTTTACGGGACAAAACAATTAAAGGGTATGTATTGTATAAGTACAACAAACACCAATCAATACATTACAATAAAGTCGAATCGGTATTTTAATCCGATAGTTACGGGGCTATATATGCGCTATCAAAACACTAACGGTATTAAATAGAAAACGTGTTAACTGTAATCGTAAATCAGGCACAACTATTTACAATCCATTTACTGTGAACAATATTTTCACAACTATCAATATTTAAGTGTTAATAACATTTACGTAAACATTATAGCAACGTTCACTATATAAGAACAAAAGATAATTGGCAAAACGCTATTTAATTTTTATGTTATACATTTTGTAATAACGATTATAGTATCAATAAAGTTAAGGTATAAATCCCAAAGTTTGCAAGTTTTATACACCCTGATTTAAGCAAACGATTTTGTCTTTACAGCGTTGTATTGCGGAGTACAAAATCTATTTTCGTTCAAATAGACCGTTAAATAACTCTTGATTACTTCGATCATGGAGAACACATATATATGTGTAGCGGACCGGGATAACGAAAGTCTGAAAAACCTGTGTTGACATAAAAATAAATGTGTATTCAATAGCGGAGTTCTACTTGTAAATAGAACGCTAACTAGGGATGCCGTTTATATTTATAATAATACAGCAAAAACATTTGCATAAATTTAAATGACGTAAACATGTGTGAACGGTATGATTTAAGGAAATATGTACTCATGGATAGTGTTTTTAAAAGAGACGTGTATGTTCAACTATTGACAGTGTGTTGAAGACATGGAGTCAAGGTGTAGCACGATCGAACAGTTTTGTTTATATGAAGAAGTCAGTAATGAGCACATCAGTGGCGAACGCTATTCGCACCCGAATTGGTACACGAGAGTTCATGGGAGTGCTGGGGGTGGATACGACGGTTCCTCGCCCTTGCGGATAGCAGCTATGGCATCGAGGTCTTTGATTTGAACTTTCCGTCCATGGCCGTTTAGCGACATTAGTCCATAGATGTTGCCACCAGCAACCCAGGTCTAGATAAGCTTCCGATCGCGTTTGAGTGCACGGGCTTCAAACGACAGCTGCGAGCGGGACGGCGTAAGGGAGTCTTGTACAAACAGACCATTTCCAAAGGACTTTCTGGCATTGAAGACACGTTGCCTGGCTTTGGAGTTTGTGAACTTAACAATTACACGCCTGTTTACCCCGGTGCGTTTTGGACCTAGGCGATGGATTCTTCGATGTCGGCGGTATTAATGTGCAAGTTTATTTCCTTGGCTTTGTCAAGCAATTTTTGCTCGATGTTTTCCTTCATGTCACCGGTGTCTCCTGGAAGACCAGAGATCTCGAGCATCATTCGGCGACCATATTGTTCAAGATCGTCACGTGCGAGGTTCGTAGACTTTATACAACTTTTTAAATGGTTGTTCTCAGTGCGCAGTGCTTGCACGTCTGACCGGAGCTCATTTAGTTCCTCATTTATCGCACGTTTGATTTCACTGGCCATATCAGAGTATAGTTGCATTTTAAACTGTTCAACTAGATGGGAAGCAACTTCTTCAAGATCAGACTTACTGAATTTTGTCGAAGACATTTTAACGTTTGACAACAAATCTGTCGCCATTAAATTTTCTGTATCATCAGAGTCAGCAGTAAAATATCGTTCACTGTCAGAGTCAAACTCACTATTGTGTTTGTATCTCTTAAGAAAGGATTGATGCAGTACCTTTTGCCCTGGTGATGATCGATGGCGCCTTTTCCTCCGAATATGTCTACTCGGCATTGGTATATCACATGAAAATGAATGGGTGGGGTAAGATAGCACAATTTCAAAGTCACATTTCGTCTTCAAACTAGTCCACAATGTTCACATTATCATCTCTAGTTGTGGTATATGTATGCTTACACCCTTATAATCGTTCTTTACCAGTATTGATATAGTTTTACATGCTTTATTATGTTATTTTGATTCTCGGTTTTAAATATTTTTAATTTAGCGCCCTATCGCAACCGGAAACCGGAAACCATTTCCCTAATGCCGCTTTTCCATATTCCCGCATCCGCATCCGTATCCACAAGCGTATTCGTATCCTAATAAACATCATACAGATGGCAATTATCAATGAATCCGCATATACCGTCGAATATTTTAGTTATATTATTATTTCCAATGAGTTAAAGATACCTGAAGAACTTAAACATTTGCATTAAGTTGGCTGCAAATAGTTTATGTCAGTATGCAAAAACGTTAACATGTTGTGGATATGAACAATATAAAACATCCAACATTTATATCCACCCCACAAGACCACCCCAGGGTCTTTCATTACACAAATAAATAGCTGGAAATTACAGCTTTGTTCATAAGTTGCTCTGGTTGTGTATGCGTATCTAACAGTAAATTGACCAGTAGATACTTATCAATCAAGTATTGAGTTGACCAATTATGGGTTTATAATTCAGTGGTAATAATAGCACATAGTTGCCTAATCCCATCGATTTACTTCAAATCCTTGGACCAATCACCTTGGACAAACAAAAAGGCGAAGCGATCTATGTTCGTCTGGTGGTTAATTAGGTAGCGGTGATACAACACACCCAGGGATCACACATAAGCTGCTTCTGCGCGGAAGGACCTCGTAATCTACGAAACACACCCACGCTCATTTCGACAGAACAGTACGTACCTGCTTCATAAAAGTATGTCTGGCACAGGAGTTGTTCTTTAAGACGTACTAACACACATGTTGAGGCGTTACATATTCTCATTACTCGCACTTTCATTCAGTCCGTTGTTGCGTACTCTGTACTGCCTTGATTCGGTCACCACAGAGAAACTGGTATGTGTGTTCATCTTCAGTGACACAAGTTTGTTGTAAAGACAAATGATTTATTAGCCCTAGTCTACTTTATCTTCATTAAACTTGAACAATTTGTTATTCCAGTGAACG
>CM051027.1:70511050-70528550 GCA_027627225.1 Congeria kusceri
ATTGTAACTTGTTTTCATAGATATGTTCACCCTTAAATAAAACAAACAGAAGTTAATCTTAAAAATACGAGTTTTGTGTCATCGTTTTACTTTAGTCATAACAATTGTCTCTAATGACTTTCAGATATCAGAGAACAGTCCGTTCGAATATCTGCTCTAATCCTAGATCTAAATAAGCTTTTCTGCAGGACCTCCAAGACATATTAGATCGCTATTTATTGTAAACCTGATGCGAATGTCAGCTAAGCGTATACACAGCAATTTGCAATTAATTTACTAGAAAATAATTTAGCTACTAAAATATCGTAATAACTGCCTCGTGAAATTTTGTAGGGTAAAAGATCATTAAGTCGGATACGATCAAGAGTCGGACATTTTTGACACCTCTTTTTTGCCGACAATATCATCTTCCGTATGAAAACAAGTGTAATTTAACCGAAATAAACTTTTCAACTAATCAGATCAATATTTTTATTAGTTGTGACGTCGTTTCTGGTTTTCTAAATATTGTTTCATCTGTTTTGTGCAATTAAAATATATCGGCATAAGAACGCTTTTCCACATATCTTTGTCCATTGATCTATAGTACTGGATTGGACATCCCCATTAGCTGATACAGGCGATGACGTGTAAATACCGCCGCCATTTTGATGGGTGGAATTAGTTGGGAAAATTTTATTCAGTTAACACGTAAACACACCAAAATTCATTAGAAAACATGTAAATGGAGTAAAAGAAAAGCCGATGACGATCATCTTTACTAACGGTAGGCACTTTTTTTTGTACATTTACGGTGTTGTCAACATTTCTGTCAAGTTTTTGTCCGATAAAAGTTATTCCAAAAGTGTTGTTTTCGGACATGTCCAAAATTCGGGTAAAACTTTTTCTGATGTTTCTGACATCCTTTACAATAATGGTCGTGCACACTATGCTACATACGATACTTATTCCTTCAGATGACTTTCAATAGAAAATATGAATGTCTTCGCCAATAGCTTGATTACGCGTCAAAACCATGTTGACATTTTCATTGAATTTAGTTGTTCTCCCTTTTCAGATGTTCTCAGACAAATGAGCGGGTTGTGTTTCGTCACCACTGACACTAGTTAACTCCTTCAACTCTTTCGACTCCTTGTTCAACCATTGCTTAAAGGTAATTATTGGTTTCATTCGGTTTTAAAACAGGTTTGTAAAGTTTAAAGGGACTATGTCAACGAAAGGGGCCTCAATGCCCAATGGCATAATTTGTTTAAAGTTTAAACAATACTCAGTATATGAAGATATGAATAATATCATTAATGACATATTGATGGCTCAGCGCAAATCTATGCTGCATATACTTAGCAAAGTTTTGTGCTTACCCATGATATAATAACAGTTAAAATAAGGTATTTATAATGGAGAAATATTTTTTTGTATGGCTTCTAAGTCATAAGACTTAAGTGCGATAACTGCATGCGTGGGGTTTTAATTTCAAACTACTCGAACCATTTAGATCAGCTGTCATATTATAACTTAATTAGTTATCAAGTAAATCTAGCATAACATAGGTATAAGGTGTATTATATATTTTGTCAAACACCACTATTTTTGTCAGACGTGTAATGAAAGGTTTTGCATTGTTTGTAATTTTTACAAACATGTTTGCTGATTTGTTTTATCAGATATGTCATTATTATATTATTTATTCTTTTTAAATGCATATGTAACACATTTCTATCATCCAATACCATGTATAGTTCAATAGGAAACCTTTTTTTTTTTATTGACATAGTCCCTTTAATTAGAAATATCACAACTAAGGTTGAGAAAAAATCTCATTTTTATGAAGACATTACCACTGACACCAAGAAGTCCATTTTCTAATAGTGTAATGACCATATACAGTTTAATAATCGGTCATTTAGGAAATGACTGTATTTTGTATTTATTAGAATAAATGCGAGCAACTTCTTTTTCTATTATTTTACAGTCCAGATTCTTGTTTGAGTAAAGGATTCGTCCAACAGTGCATTGGAAATGCTGCCACCATTCCACAATCATCAGGTTTGTGTGAAAGATTCGTTCATCACTTATATAACAACAATCTGCCGTCATTCCACAAAAGCAGTGCAGCCAAGCTTGTTCCAAGGCGGTGACCCCAGCTTTATTCATGTGTGTTTTGTGTTTGTTATGTGTTTTTGTGATGTCCTGTGTATTGTTTTTGGCAATTGGTCACTTGCCATAAATAAAAGACCTCGGGCTGCTAATAAGAGTTCTCTCCTGCTGTCGCAACTGGAGTTTCGCTTTGTTTATATTCAGGTTTAAAAAACTTGGTGCAAAAGAAATGACCGACTCATTTTGTTCAAAATTAGTTTATTGTTCCATACAGATAGTTAAAAGACAAATTGAACATGTATGATATTTTTTTTTACATGTTGATTGTAATTATTTCAAATATTATTTGTTAAAGTTTTAAGTGCAAAATATACCTTACTTTTTATAAGAAAAACGTTAAAGGTTGGAAATTGCAATATACTAGGACAGGATGGTGTTATTGTTATCATAAGGAATTTCTTTCAGTCATTTACTACTTATTAATATATGATTCATATTGAGTTCAATAGATAATATAAAAAATAAATGCTAATCATCTAGTTAAAAATTGTTTGCGTACATGTTCTGAATTAAAAAACATAAAACATAAAACCAACTAATAATTAAACCAACTAACATATCATAAACCACACTCCTGAAACTGCACAAATTTCATTAAGATAGACGTTGAAATAAAACATTTTATTTATCAAATGCAGGAACTGTGAAATAAAAAAAATCCTTATGTTTGTTATTAAACAAAACAAAAGCTGTTCCATGTCAGTGAGATCAATTATTCATTCCGTTTTGATATACATAATGATCCCAAAAGACAGGTCATTTATGAAGTTTCAATCGACTGTCTGTAGTTGTAACAGACATTATGTACTTACATAAAGAAATTTCTTTTGCATGCATACCTTAACCTGATTTTCAAGTACATAAAGGGACATTCTGCTAACATATAAATCACAGTTATGGGCCCTGGTCAGTGATCCTACATAATGAGCCCAAAGACATGTGTGAAGTTTCAATTGAGTATCTGTAGTAGTTCCAGAGATATGTACTTGTTGCACGCATATCTTAAGCAGAGCATTATGCCGACTAACAGGCGATTAGTAGAGCTGGGACTATTCGGTGTATAGACGAGCTAAAATGGAAAGTCAACATGGGGTGAGTGAATGAGTTATGTTTGTTACTCGAAGAAGAATTAAATGCTTCAAATCATTGTCGAATGAAGCACAAAAATAAAGGATACACTCGGTGTTCTCTAATATTGATTGACACTAGCCTCCACACTTTACAGCAGGGTTAATGTTCATATATGGGAACATTTAATCTGGTCAACGTGTAGAAATGACAAGATTTTTACTAGTAACACAAATCAACTGGTTACGAAGGGCATAATCCATTTCCACAAAGCTTTCATAATTTATAATGCTCATTAAAAGTTCGGTTTCACAATAACACACAGAACTATATTGTTCTACTTCTGTAACTTCACATCTAATAATTACAATTAACACTTTATTGTACCCCAACACTACCCCCCACTATCAGTAGGTACGGGGATTTATAGGAATCACTTTGTCCCGAAGGTTTGGTCTGTCCCGAAACTGATCCGGACTTTAACTTCTAACTTCTCAATGCATTGAAGGATTTTGAAAAACACTTGTCACAATGGTGTCGCATACCAGAACTGTAAAAGATTTCTTTATCATGTGGCGTGAGTCTAAAAAAATCAATTTTCAATGTTCTTTGGCAGGAATCTTGTGTCAAACTCTGTCTTCCATCTGATAATGCCATATAATCCATGACCAAACAAGCACTGCAACATGAATAGAAAAAATATTGTAAAAATAGCATGTTATACATTTAAAGCTACCAATAAATTTACAGTAAAACAAACAATAGTTTATACACTGTACTAAATCTAATTTTTAATATATATTAAGCATAAAGACCATCATGAACAGTAGTCAGTACACAAAACAAAAAGCTAAGTAAAATTTTGAATTTGATAAACCAGTTTTGTGTCTGATATATGTAAAAGGAAGTAATAATGTATAAAAAATATTCACACAAATAACTGTAGCTTTAACTTCACCAAAAAATAACAAAATACTGTAGCTTTAACTTCACCAAAAATAGCAAAAAGAGAAAAATTAAGTCAGAATTACAGAAATAATTAACAATTTCAAATATTTCAGAACAATACACACAAAAGCATAATGTGTGGCATGAATGACTTTAGATGGTATGGACCAATATCAATTAAGCAGTAATATACCAGAGCATAGAACATACCAAGGCTCTCACTCCACAATAGGGGAATTGGGCTGAGGTCGTGGCAAAGGAAAATTTTCCTTTTTTTTGGATTTTAGGGGATTATTTTTATATATTACATTTTTATATACTTTGCTATAAAACATTAATGAATTGTTTTGCCAAAAATAATAATTAAGATTATGCACAAACCTGGTTTCATGAAAAATTGCCGGGACTGTTTACAAAAATTCCTCCATCTTGGTCAATTTTTGTCTGATTTTGATCAAGTTTGTGTATTTGTTTTCAAATAAAGCTTACATTCTGAGCGGAATTTTAATGTATATATAGGGGAAAATATATATATACTTTTTATGCAGAGAAATGGGGCCAAATTTTGGCCCCAAATTCAGTCAAATGAGAGGCTTGCATACCTTCTCAAAGTTCTTGCCGCAGGAAGGCCAAGTTTCGCTTCTCTCGGTAGGATGTGACTGAGTGAAGGTTCAGGGTGTAAAGCAAAATCCCGCTGATCCTGCATATACCTGACTGAATTAGTCGACTCGACTCTTAAATGGCAGGTTTCTTGCAAAACTCACATGGGATGGCTGTAAGTGGAAGCATATTGCAAATTCAATTTAATAGAATGAGATGTTATGATGATAGTAATTATGAGACAGTGCCTCAATACAGGTATTATACCATATTGACTATTCAATATGTTTAAAAGCTTATGACTTTCGACACGTTTCAATTGAAAACAAGGGAAATGTTGAGGCACATGTATTATTTAATCAAGGAATTTTAGTCATCGTAACACACTGACAGTCAGTAGTATATATGTACGATAACTTGCAGTGAAACTAAAACTGAGTCTGAAAGGCCTTCAATTATCATAATTTTATCATTTAGGCATGTCGCATGATTTCTATCATGTAAACATATAAAAATCTTACTTGAGGCAGAAAATGCCTTTGCTTGAATAGTATTTCTATTCATATAGTGAAAAGAACCGCAAGCAAATCACTGAACGCATTTTATTTTGGTTTTGACAACCACAGAGTTGACATAGGCTGCCAGCTTGTAAACAACTAGCACCCAACAAAATGGCGGACGTAAATGTGACGTCCAATCCAGTAATAGAGATCAGTGTCTTTATCCGCATCCGCATTGCTTAAATTCGCATCCACAAAATAATCGAAAAGTTAAGTTGGAAACGACAGAACCGTTTCCATATGTCCGCAGTCATGGTATCTCACTGAGCAAGTTGAACGAAAGGCTGTTTTAAATAAAATATTGGAAAAATAGCAAAAATAGTCTAGGGCACCCGAAAAACGTAGCTTAGTTAAGACTGACCGAGCATACTAACTCGGTAATAACAGTAACCTGTGTACGGTCATGGATACTGCCGTAGATATAAATGTCAGATGCTTTATATTGGTCAAATCCACAAAATGTTAACGTCATCGCATATTAGCATAAACTATTTTTAGCCGACATATGAACATGTATAAATTCTTCAAACTCAGGCATCTTAAACTCATTGGAAATAAGAATATAACTAAAATATTCCGATGGTAAATGCGGATTCCGGCCAGCGCAGTGGTTGGCAAACACTTTTTCGCTCCGCGTCGATCGGTGTTCAATACCATTTGAGTTTGGTTAGTGGTCGCCGTACCGGATTGGTGGTTTTTCTCGGGATACTCCAGTTTCATCCACAGCACAAGACCACTCCAAAGTTAAAATTATTTCACCATACAAATTAATAACTGAGAATTGTAGCTATGATCTAAATTCCGTTTCAACTTTCGATATGTCTCTAAAAGTAAAAAAATAGGGGTGATGGGACACACTCCGGGTACACACAAAATGCTGTTTCAAACCTCATTAACTTCAAAATACACATACATTTGCGACAAGAGGCTGTCTTTCTAGCAAAATGGTATGCGCGGTCCCTTCTCACCCAGGCGATCGAGGTTCAATTCCTGGTCCCGACGCATGTAAGCTTGGTTATTGGTCACCAAAGCGAACATGTGGGTTTCTTCCTCTGGAACTCCAGTTCCCCCCACAGTACAAGACCACCCCAGAAGACCACACAAAGATCTTTCATTAAACAAATACATAGCTAGAAATTACAGCTATGTTCATAATGCACCTATCAATATTTTACCCCAGGGTGGAGCGCAATCCCAGGGGAGTTGGACTAATTGTATTTTGGGGAATCTAATTCCCCACCCAAGAGCCAAGCATTTTGTCTAAATCCCCTCAAAAGGGGATTCTTAATTGGTGTATCAAATGGCCCGGGGGCCAATATTACCGGGATCTAAAATCCGAACAAAGTCTATTTCCCGGGACACGGAATCATTCGGCGTGTCAAAGTCCCGCCTGTCGGGAATTGATTTCAGTCTAAAGTATCGTATATCCCCGCCGCCCCCACCCACCCCCGGGGCAAAATATTTTGAAAGGTGCATAAGTCTATGCGTATCTATGGTGGCATAGAACTGCCATAATAACCACTTAAGGTTTGCGAAATCATTCGTGTTAACAACTTAGCGTTCGCGAACAGATTCGTATTACCACTAATTTATGATGATATTTATCTGGATATTAAGGTAGAGTTTGCGAATATTTTTCTGCAATATATTTTATTATTATACTAAATGGCCTTTACGTGCCCAGAACTGACATTATATACATTTTCTTGGGGTTGCGAGGTCTTCCAAATTATCTTTCTATCACGAATAGTATCATGATAATTATCTTACAACGCGAATCTTTACTAGTTAAAATTCGCGATACCACTTAATTTGTGAGCGAGGTCTTCCGCATTATCTTACTAGCACAAATATTATCATGATAATTATCTGACAACGCAAATCTTAACTAGTTAATATTCGTATTACCACTTAATTTGTGCGCGAGGTTTTCCGCATTTTCTTACTAACGTGAATATTATCACGATAATTATCTTACAACGCAAATATTAACACGTTAATATTCGTGATACCACTTTATTTTCATGTATCGCAAATGTATTCGCAAACCAATTCGAGTTGCCAGTTATCTAACACGAATATTATCATGATAATTATCTAACAACGCGAATCTTAACTAGATAATATTCGTGTTACTTCTTAATTCGATGCGAGGTCTTCATTATCTTACTAACACGAATAATACCACGATAATTATCTTACAACGCAAATATTAACACGTTAATATTCGTGATACCACTTAATGTTCATGTATCGCAAATGTATTTGCAAACCAATTTGAGTTGCCAGTTATCTAACACGAATATTATCATGATATATATCTTACAACGCAATTCTTATCTAGTTAATATTCGCGATACCACTTAATTTTCATGTATCGCAAATGTAGTCGTAACCCAATTCTTGTTGACAGTTATCTAACACGAAGACTATCATGATAAGTATCTTACAATGCAAATTTTAACTAGTTAATATTTGTGATACCACATAAGGGTTTATTAACTGAAATTCTGATGTCAGTTTTGGGCAGTTTCAGGTCTTTTTTTATTTAAGCAAATGAATATCTTACGTCAAAAAATTGAAAATTAAACGAAACGATATGCTATATCTTGAAATGTTGTTAATAAAACGATGTAGTTTATACTCATTTTATTAAAACCATCGTGTCTCAGTAAGTTGCTTTTCTGTTGCTCTGGCTAACGTCCTGCCACTGAGTATCTAAATTGTAAATTTATTGAATGACTCATTCTCATTTTATACTATCTCATTTGAATTTCGTTGCCATGATGATAATCTTTATTTGCATGTTCATGTATTGTGATTAGTTATGTGCCAAGAGTTATGTACGGGCGCCCTTAAATCGGTTTATAAACCTTAGTATTACACATTTGTTTGTTTTGTGTTTATTTCATATGATTTAGTGTGCAGAGTTGTATGGGAAACTGGTCACTTGTCTGAAATAACAGACCATGGCGTTAATAATGTTTCTCTCCTGCCGATGCATCTGTCTGAACATAAACTGTCGCATAATAAAATAAAGCAGATGCATGTAGTTAAGCTACCCGTTTGGTGATTACATTTCTTTAAGATTAAAGGGGGGAGTGGGTGAACACATTTCTTCAAGATTAAATGAGGGAGCGGGTGAACACATTTCTTCAAGATTAAATGGGGGAGTGGGTGAACACATTTCTTCAAGATTAAATGGGGGAGTGGGTGAACACATTTCTTCAAGATTAAATGGGGGAGTGGGTGAACACATTTCTTCAAGATTAAATGGGGGAGTGGGTGAACACATTTCTTCAAGATTAAATGGGGGAGTGGGTTTAACACATTTCTTCAAGATTAAATGGGGGAGTTGGTGAACACATTTCTTCAAGATTAAATGGGGGAGTGGATGAACACATTTCTTCAAGATTAAATGGGGGAGTGGATGAACACATTTCTTCAAGATTAAATGGGGGAGTGGGTGATAACATTTCTTCACGGTTAAATGGGGGAGTGGGTGAACTATTGAACTCGTTGAACTCAGATTCTCCTGACTTGTGCGCACAAACGATGAATCCGATACACTATTTAGCTCCCTGCTGCTACAGCATGCTTCATGTGCGTTTAGGTTACAGTATACTAAATATTTCAGGTGTGCAATGCTATACTCTCTAAATAAATCAACACCATTTATTTGAAGACACAATTTTCTGTATAGTCACTTGCCATGACTTTATTTTTTAATATTTCTTTGTACGTGTGGTAGGAAAAACATTGTTGTGTACTAAAAATTCACTGTTTCGCTTGAAGGTTGGAGACTACATGACGAGACTTTGACAGTTGGCAGTATACCTTCAACTGGAGAGTAGCCGGTAAAAAGATGGCCGTAAAACAGTGAACTTTGATTCGCGTCGAGTTCTTTCTTACATATCACATGACCTATCTTTTTTATTGTCTAAATCAATTCGGCTCGGAATGCTCTTTAAGAAAAGGTATGGTTATGAGGGTCTCTACGCGCAAAATGTTGAGTTTATTTTTTGTTGAATTTATTGCTTTTACATTGAATTTGTTAAGGAAATCTTTTAGTATATTGTGACCTAAACTGACTTTGGGTTAAAATAAAATATCGTCTACAAGTGCAAAATATGGATGAGAAAGCAGATTTTTGGTCATTTCTGAGCAAAAGAGTAGAAAATAAGTGCATTAAATGCATCAATTCAGATTGTTTGATCGGGAATGGTTGTATTTCAAATAGTTCCTTACCCTATTATGGCCGAATGAGGGCTAAATTGCCTTAGGACATAAAATCAGAGACATACTTGGTTCACCGTGTAGCGTTAATGTGCTACATGAAGTCAGAATTGAACGCCAGGGACTCTGTTAGCCACTTATGCAACACTAGCTTGTGTGTTAAGCCTGAACATTTAAACATAGAGCCCCATTCCACCAACATGGAACGGCGGACATGTTTACAGTTCGGACAGTGCAGCGGGCATGGAACTGAGCCAGCCTGCATATTTGGTAAAAACATGAATACAACAAGCTTTATCACTTCCTTTTATTCATAGAAATACACTTAAAATACATAAATGCATGTTTTTTTTCATTTTATATCTATTTCTATTGGGTATTTTTGCCTTTTTCAGGTAGAGGAACGCCTGATGCTGACGCGAGGGCCACTTGTTAGAGGTCTCTTATGCCAAAACAGGTAATAATAACAATTTATTATCAGGTACACAATCAACTAAGCATATTTATGATGCTTAAGGTGTGGAAGACTGTCATAATCAGGTTTGGGGTCACTCATGCCCTTGCCGTAGTGTAATTCCTCATGCAGTTTGTATCGATAATTCCGCGTCCTGGCACGTAAAGCTCGTGCTTTGTTGGTAGCGGATGTTTGCTTTCGGTTAAGGTCGTTGCGGTCCTCATATGCTATCTGCTTAATAATCTTTGACCCCTGGGTAAGGTTAGCATTTAGTTCAGTGGTTTTTGCAATTACAGAGTCAGCATAGCCATTGTTTAATTTGTGAACCTGCCCGTGAATTCGACCTACACAGTTGCGTGAGAAAGTCACAGTTTTAGGATTGACAGCTTGGTACGACCTGTTTACTGCTTCACTTTTTTGGGTTGTGGTTAAAAGTTTGGTAGCGTCAAGAGCAGCTGGACCTAAAACCATTTCAATGCATTTTTTAAGGACTTGTTGGTCACTGTCAACCATTTTAACCTTGACATTGTCTGGCATGAAATTCTTAGCTTGCCTATTTGTACCAGCACAGACATAACTGTACTTTGCACAATGAGTACCGCAGTAACCACTGAAGCATAGAACAATGGTTGCGATTACATCAACCATGACCTTCTTTAGAACCTTGATGTCACCCTGGTGTTTACTGTGGGCAGCTTTAAGCTCAGCCATACACCTAGCTTTGACCGAGAGAGCGAACCGACTCCTGATATTAGACTTGGAATGACCCTTGAGCATGCCCTTTGAGAAAGGCGCTTTGTTGAGCTCGCGCTTCAGCGAGTTGCCTAGGTGCCTCAGATCCTTAAGATGACCCACATTGTGACCGTGAGAGTTACGAACACCTTGGAATGCCCTACTGTCCCCATCACAAGTGAAATTTGCTATTTTGATGTCCTTAGAGATCTGGTCACCTAACAACCTATTCCATTTGCCTTCATCACCTATTGGTTCCCTCTCTGAAACATTTGCAGAACAATGCCCCCTATGATTGGGGCACTGAACAGGTTTACCCTTATTCCTAAGCATTGATGCAGTCCTGCATAGTTTATTTGCTACTTGTACCCCTACAATTTGCTTGTTTCTGGTATTGTTTTCACACATAGTGCTTATGGCAATAGTTCCGGCTTGAAAGGGTGTCGCGTCAGAGTTAAAAATTGGATTGTTGTAGCAAGTGTCCCCTTCAACATTTACCTTAGAGGGATCTTTTTGACCAATTTTGGCATTTTCAGCAACTAAGTTTTCTCTAATCTGGTACATGCTTCTCTCATTTAGGGATTTAAGGGCAGTATTGACCTTATTTGCTTGTTTTTGCATAGCGAGTGGAGAGGGAGCAATGATATTGGTTGTGTTGAGAATTCTGCGGGAACCTGTGTTCCCAATAGAAGTACTTGCAACACCTATTTGGAAGCCTACATTGATCTGAGCTGCCTTTCTGCCCCTGGTACTTGATGGAACCTCATTGTAAAGCTTATAATGCTTGCCTACATATCTGCATCTTGTACATTTTAACCTTTCCTCCCAGCCTAAGCCCCACTTTATGGAAGCACTGCCGTCAATTACCAAGTCGCCCCTACATTTATCACTTCTTAACCTATGCTTTCTATTTTCAGAGGACATCATAGACTGGAGTAGGGCGGGGACATAGACCTTGTTCGTAAGTAAGTCGGGATGGACTTTTGATGGAGCAGGAACCCGTAACAGGTCTACATGGCGAATCTTGATCGCTCTCGGACGCAAGGGCTTAGCTGGGGTTTGAGAGCCGTCTACATCCCGAAAAGTAAGAACCTTGTCATTGTAAGCTACCCGTGCTTCAAAGGATGACCTTTCTAACCTTACATAGGTTGTGTTGGAATTTGACCTTCTTTCATAATTATGTTTTTCCCCTTCACCGGACTAGTCCCACCTCGTTTAAAACCAACATTGAGCAACTTTTTCTTTTGCTTGGTTATGAACCCCATTTTGACCAGATTGCCACCTTAAAAAAAGTCAAAGTACTTATTTTGTGCCCAAAATATGCAATTTTGTATTCCCTTAAACCTCTAAATGTGAGCAGGCAATGCAAATTGACCACCTGCTGCAGTTTAAAGGCACTCATGACATTATATACTAGAATATATAATTGGTGGCCTGTAATTAAAGAGGCTGCGACAAACAAGGTGCTTTAAAGATTTTACACTTTATTGGTTTGAAACAAGCAATTACTGGAAGCTGATTGATTTCTACACTTCAAAGTATCTTT
This sequence comes from Congeria kusceri, assembly GCA_027627225.1. Lineage (NCBI taxonomy): Eukaryota > Metazoa > Mollusca > Bivalvia > Myida > Dreissenidae > Congeria > Congeria kusceri. Next base: position 70,523,352 of record CM051027.1, read on the forward strand.
GATCTCCCATTTTGACTAATTTGTTAATTGTCTTGGATGAAATTGGAATTTTTTTTCTATTAAATTTACATTTTTGGGGTGATTTTTTTTTTAAAATACACAAAAAATACATTATCAAAATGGCTTAGAGTAAAAATATCTAACAAAGTCATTCTCTCCTCACCCCACATAAGCCCCCCATACATGTTTGTTTGGTTTGTTTGGGTATTTTGTCACAAATATTGCAAATATCAGCTTTAATTGTTAGAGGGTCATTTAAGCTTCAAGACGCTTGAAATCACCGGCTTCCGACCAAAATCACCTGTGTTTGAAAATATGAAATAAAATGGCCAAATGGACAGATATACAAGCCAAACTTAATATATTGGTGCAATATGCATGGGAAGATAATTATATGCAAGAAAAACTAATTTTAATGAGAACAAATTTCTCTTATAGGTTACAGTATACTAAATATTTCAGGTGTGCAATGCTATACTCTCTAAATAAATCAACACCATTTATTTGAAGACACAATTTTCTGTATAGTCACTTGCCATGACTTTATTTTTTAATATTTCTTTGTACGTGTGGTAGGAAAAACATTGTTGTGTACTAAAAATTCACTGTTTCGCTTGAAGGTTGGAGACTACATGACGAGACTTTGACAGTTGGCAGTATACCTTCAACTGGAGAGTAGCCGGTAAAAAGATGGCCGTAAAACAGTGAACTTTGATTCGCGTCGAGTTCTTTCTTACATATCACATGACCTATCTTTTTTATTGTCTAAATCAATTCGGCTCGGAATGCTCTTTAAGAAAAGGTATGGTTATGAGGGTCTCTACGCGCAAAATGTTGAGTTTATTTTTTGTTGAATTTATTGCTTTTACATTGAATTTGTTAAGGAAATCTTTTAGTATATTGTGACCTTTAGCATGAGGTAACCGCCGCAACTTGTCTTGTTAATAGCAAATTCTTGAATTAGCAATAAGAGCTAAGATGCATAAATCCGTGGGTCATGTGTCCGCTCGCAGCGGTTCGTCGTCATTAGAATTCGATAAAAAATATTTTATATTATTGGCTTTTTAGTGTATCCAAACCATCATTCATCAATATTATTCTTGGATCCTTACATAATGTGTATTGCTTTTTCGAACAGCATTGCTTGTTTAGTTTAGTTTAAGCATATTTTATTGTACATACATGTATATTTATGTACAAAGTATACAAAATTAGATTTGCATGTATACAAATGGATTGGGCCTAGAGTTATACCAACATCATCAAAGGGCCCTTTCCATTATGACAGTTTATTGTAAAGGTTAACAGGATGCCAATGTCAACATTCTTATACTGAAAAAGTACTTACTATGTAACTTATGTTAACTTCATATGAAATGATATGAACAAGAAAAAAAACAATGAAAAAAAACAGGAACAACACACACAAAACGTTACGTCTTTGTTCCAATGGTACCCAGCCAATTTCAGTTAGTAAATTGTTGATTGAGGAAGATCTGGTTAAACCACTAACTATTCTAGCTGCGTCATACTGAACTTTTTCTAAAATATCTTTTTCGTATCGTGTACAATTGTCCCAGACGTTCGACGAATATTCTAAAACAGGGCGTAAGTATGATATGTAAATTTGATTTAATGTTCGGCGTTGTAACTTAAACTTCAACATTCTCATGGATCCTACTATTTTGGATGCTTTTTTGAGAATAGAGTCAATGTTAATATGTCATCGGCCATCTTGGCTAAACGAAATACCTAAGTGTTTGTGGGTTTCAACGAACGACAACTGGTTTCCGTCAAATAGCAAATGTGGTTTAGGAATGTCTGATAATGAGACAAAAGACAATTTCAGTTTTGGATGGGTCAAAGGTAACCAGTCATTGTTTGGCCCAGTTGATATGCATAAGATCATTGTTTATAGTGCTTTAAATAAAAATGTGATCATTTAACGTGACTGAGAGTGAACTGTCGTCGGCAAAAAGTCTTAAGTTACTAAGTAATTTATCAGAGATATCGTTAACATATACAAGAAATAGGAGAGGACCTAAAACAGATCCTTGGGATACACCAGCTTTTAAAGATTTGTCGTGAGAAAATGTCGTATTGATAAAAACCCGTTGGGTGCGGTCCGATAAGTAGTTTGAAAGCCAATTCAACATATTTCCGGATATACCATACTGGTGAAGTTTGAAACTGCGACCAATAAAACTGATTATACTTTTAATTTCAGCTAATCTGCAAGATTCTCACTAAATGCCAGTGATCAAGTTGAAAATAATTGTTATTACACGCATACATATTCTCATTAGTGCGCACTCTCATTCAGTCCGTTGTTGTGTACTCTGTATCTTAACCAGCGGTATATAACATGTGTATATTCATTATTGTAGGCTAGAAGCTTTTTTGTAAGCTTTATTGCTGAAATAAATGTTGTTGTTGTTGTTGTATTGCCTTGATCCGGTCACCACAGAGAAACTAGTATACACCCATGGGCATTTTTAACTAGAAGTGCACTTCTAATGCACAAAGCCCTTTCCGGGTTTTGCCACTAACATTTAAAACTCATCTCTAGCTATTGTTAACATATTTGTTTACATTTATTTAATATCACAAACAGATTAGAAATTTACCACATGCTCCTTTGTATAAAATAGGTTAATTGTTAATCACTTGATATAAAAGTACAATGATTGGATTGAATTGCAGATTAATTTTCTTATGAAAAATGTATTATTCATGGTGGGATGATGTTTTTCATGAAATAATTGGTGTTAAATGTTTTTTGGTTGGAGTGTCGTTGTTAAACACTTGATGATAAACTGCATCGAATGTCTACATACATCACGATTTTCTCGTGCAATTATTTGCTTTGACGCCTGAAAGCACGAGGAAATATAAATGATCACTAAACCGTTCGATTTTTATCATACCTGTATTGGAAATTGTGTTTGATGGGGTTGTGCAAAATTTAAAACCGATGCGATTTGTCATTTTTGAGAAAACTGCAATAAAAAGAGGTCTAATTGGAAGTGCCTATGGGTGTATGTATTCATCTTGAGTGACACAAGTTAGTTGCAAAGACAAATGATTAATTGGTCCAGGTCTACTCTATCTTTATGAAACATGAACAATTCCATCGTTTTTCCTATGAACGTAGCTAGATTAGATATAGCGAAGAAATACAATTCTACATTTCTGGTTCATATTAACATAATTATGCATTATTCATGTAAAGGCCAAAATTAATATACTGCTTAGAGTATGCGTAATAAAACTCGCTGACTTCTTCTCTGAACTCTTCGTAAATATAATATCTCGGTGAAGTAAATCGTAAAATATATATTTCAGATTTTTGTCTTTAACAAGTCATTACAGAGATTTCTTGTGAAGAATGTTTTATTTCGTACAATATAATACGTCTGGTCTATACATACATTTCGTAATTACGAAATAAAAGAAGAAACAAGTTTGTTGTGAGACATAAATTCGTATTTTCTCTAATTTGTACATGAGCTCACAGTATGAAACCAAACAGTAATCAAACAGCGCCGTATTAATTCCGTGCCAAAACTGTTCTCAGTTTATTAAGCTTTTTATTTCCACGAGACACTTAGGCGACTTCGTTTGTCGATACTAATACACATGCGAGAACATTTGAATTATATCCTCTCTTACCATTACAGATTCCAAAGATAGGGAGATACAAATGCATATAAAGTGAGATTTGATGACAGTAGTCTTAATAAGCATATAACACTGTTAAAAATAAAATAATTACATGACAATCACTCTTGTCTGTTCCGTTTTATGTAAGTCATTTTTGTATAATCACAATATTTTTAGGAATTATGTAACCTTATATAAATGCAATTCCGCTGCTTCATACCAACCATACGTCATTGCAGACCGAATATTCAATATGATTGTTAACTTTCAGTTCAATTTCCCGAAGTTTTTAAATAAATTTTACTGTAACTACGAAGTCCACTCCTTTTGAAATTCTATGTCAGTAAAACAGGCCATGAGATTTACTTTTAAAAATAATAATGGAATGTTTTAATGAATTGCAAAGTTCGAGAATTTATATGGGTTTAATTACATTTGTTTCGGCTATTGCAATATATTTATGAACAACATATTTATGAAGCAAAACATAGCTGTATTCAATCCTGAAGTCGGACAAAGAGGAACCGCAATCATCCCACTCGTAATCAAGGAATAATTGAATCATGCCTCTGTTCTTGAAACTATTGTGTGTCATAATATAATCATGGAAAAGAATATTGAACAGGAGTACTCCGTTTTAGAACTACTGTGCTGGCGAAACCGATATTGTGTTGTTGTTAGAGGAAATTACTTATATTAACTCTCGACGAATTAACCAGATTGGTGATTTGCTGAACAACTATTGCACACAAAGGCCTGGTATAATACATGTATACAGTTTTGTAATGCACTACTGTTTATAGAGAGTTTTAGAGAAATCAGTAAGTCTTTTCATTGAATAAATAAAACCCTATTGGGCAATGCAATGGAATGCCTGTATAACAACGTCCGTTTCGAAATAGTACTCGTACTGTTTTGTTAAATTTAATTGTAATATCTATTCGCATCATGCTGTCATTACCATTATAGTTTCACTTTTCATACTTATAGGTCTTATGCTCTATTTATACATTTCTGTCGCGACAAACATCCTGATACCTTCTCGCAGTTTACAATCCTCAACGAATCATACACGCCCAATACTTGACTGATTCGACCACTTCTACGCGATATCTACCCAAATAGATCGACCTTCTGGTGAGTTTGGTTGGTGGTCACCATACCGGACAGATGGGCTTTCCTCCGGGTACTCCGATTTACCCCCGAAGCACAAGACCATATCAAAAATGAAAGATATTCAGTAAAAAAAATTAAAGCTGGAAATTGCAGCTATGATTCAAAATTCATCCAAACTTTCGGTGAGTCTCTATGAAGAAAATTAGATAGGAATGCTGCGACACAATCCGAGTCCTTACATAATGCAGCTTTGGCGCTGAAGGACCTTATAAACTTTGAAATACACACACACCTTCTGGTCATACAGAAATAACACAGCATGGGTTTGATAGGAGGGTTGGTCGTGAAGTTCTCGATAGGAGGGTTGTTCGTGAAGTTCTTGATAGGAGGGTTGTTCGTGAAATTTGTAATAGGAGGTTG
>CM051027.1:70531050-70536050 GCA_027627225.1 Congeria kusceri
TATATTTGTACATTTCACTAAAATAAATAAAATTATCTCTCTATTTATATGCCTTTGTTATCAGTAGGTAAATAAAGCATTCACTTTGAGCAACCTAATGTTGTTGTTTTTTATTAAAAGCTTTGTATTAAAGAATAGCTAGAATAAAACTGATATGTAACACAATTGTGTACTACTTTGTTTTATTAAACAAATGTTTAAGCAAAGCATCATTAAATCAAAAATGTTAGAGGCATCTTGCTTTTCTTCCGTATCATCCTTGTCGCCGACATCCTTCACTGTTATACTGACGGTCCTTGACCATGAAATTAATAAAAAGCATGAAAACAAAGTTTAACCTAGCACACAATTCCTTTTCTGTCAAAGTGTCTGAAAACAAAGAAACACAAACGATAATTATTTTGTCCGACTTTAAGGTGGCCAAAAACATAGAAGATACTGGTATATTTAAAGGTAAACATGTTAATTAATAATATTTATTTTATTAAACCTACCCAAAGCTTTTGATGACCTCGAAGGTGATGCCCGCGCACACCTCTGCTTCTTCAGCAAATACACTTAAGATAATTACATTAGAATGTTCATGTAATTCGGCTACAATTTCGGAAACAGTGTCACTTAAATTTATTTTTCGGATAGATATAGATTATTTATCGTTTTTTATTACTTTGATCTTAAAATAATCGGCGGACGCCTCATTGTTGTTGACGTCTGCCATTTTGAGAAAAAAAGAAGAACGTTTTTGTAATATACTCACCCATTGGCTAATATCCTTTGTAACAGCCAATCAAAGTCGCTGACGCTTAATATAACTCGACTACGAAACACTGTTTGGGCATATAACTTGTTGGAACAGATTTACGACACGATTTAGCTATCGGCATATTTTTTTTTTGCTTTATGAATAAAATACGAAGTCGGCGGAAAAATTATAAATAAAATTTACAAAAGTTACTTTTATTTTTATTTGATTTTGTCGAAAATTACGGTGGGTGCTCCCGTAAAACAATAAAAGATAAAGTAATATTGGCCTAAGTCAATAATTATTTGAAATGATACGATGTAATTTATAACATATGTGCCGTTCAGAACAGTTGTTGTGTGCTCTGCACTGCCTTATCTATCACGCACCACAGAGAAACTGGCATGCGTGCTCATCATGAGTGACATAGAGCTGGCTACAAAGATAAATGATTTATTCACTCAAGTATACTTTATCTTCATTAAATTGAACAATTGCAAGGTTCACCAGATGTAAAAGTTCACCAGATCACACACACAGCGAAACATAACATGCTACATGTTTTGTCCTTTTTAACATATACACACCTTGTTTTAATGCCAAAAATAATATATTGTTAATATTGTTTGTAATCAAAATCTCTTTAATTTAACTACATTTCAATGAAATCGTTTTAGATCTACATATTATATTTCTGTGAAGTTGAATGGAAAATATATGCGTAGGATCTGTTGTAATCAGTACCCATGAAGAGAAATTTATTTCAAAATATAATACTTATAATATAATTGATGAATAAGTAATTAAGTAAATGAATATCGTAAAAACGTTATAATTTTACTTTCGAAAAAAACTCATAAAAACTAAATGATTCTGTATTTATGAAAAACTACCTTTTTCGAAATAATATTATGTTTGTGAGTTATTTACTTACTTTCTTACTTACTATTATGTTTGTGAGTTATAAGTTTCGTAATTACAAAATAACAAAAATAGGTATGTCGTGACACTTTATTGGCACCGTATTTTCGCTAGTTCTACTCGAGTTGACAATATAAAAACCAAACAGTTATCAAACACTGCGTTATTATTTCCATGAGACACTTTGGCGACTTCTTTTTGTCGATTATAATAAAAGAAGGGAACATTTGAATCATATCCTTTCTTCCTATGATATATTTCAAAGATAAGGTGATGCAAATGCATATTAAGTGAGAAATGAGCACAGAAATCTTAACAAACATATAACCCTGTAACACATAAAATAATTACATGCCAATCACTCGTGCCCTTATCGTTTTTTTATAAGTTTGTTTTATATAATCGCAATCATTGTTTTCTTTTATTTTTAGCACATCACCTGACGTATCCGCGGTCGCTTCAAATCGAAAATGCTATATGATATTGTAATTAGGACCATCCAGGAATTTCTGTGTAGTTTTCCGATGAAAATTGTGATTAGAAAAGATTATTGCCAACTATTTGGGGAATTCCATTGCTTTGAATCACGGCATGCGATTTACGTTTTGTATATTAATAGGATGTTCTTTATGATATCTTTTGAATTAGAGATTAAGATAATCCGTAAATTTGTGTAGGTTAGCAACAACTATATAAAATTATACCAGCACATATTCTATTTGAGTAAACAGAGCATGGATACGGCTCGATGATAGGTACCAACATGTTATCAAACTATGATTTTTAATTGTCAGCGTTAAATACAAGGTAACCACAATATAGGTGGCATGTATTGTATGCACATACAGGTGCATAATGGTCGATAGAAAACAACGGTATGAAATATATTTGACATGTTACACATTTGCTCTTATTACTACTGTATCATCTTTTCACAAGCAATTATCCAACTGCAAGTCGAATTTTGTATGCACCATAACAATACAAATGTAGAGCTTACTAGCAATTAAAAATAAACTTATAATCTCTCAGACATAACGACGTTTATAAATATAAAATCAAATAGTACAGTACGGATTAAAACAAAAGTGTTTTTGATATTGTGTTGTGGACCATAAAGACCCTGTCGATAAAAAGTTCTTGAAACTAAATAAAATTGGTATGAAAATGGAAAATGTGTTACATAGAAATAGGACACAATTCTTACTTTAAACGTGTTAGTTCATGTACAACTTTGCACGATACTTTACTAATAAAGACCATTTCAATATATAAATATATAACATTATTCAAGTTTCACAAAAAAATTCAATATCTTTTGTATGTATGTGTGTGTTACGTCGTCTAACCGGTTGTTGTTTAGCGGGATAAATCCTTGTGAAAATGGAGGTTTCAGTCATGGTATATAATTGGGCGTGATTCGCCATTCGAGGTTTTATTGCCAGCATATATCATTCACCCGCCCTGCCTCACAATTATCGTCAGGATTTTATTTTGTAGGAAGATTTAATAGATGTGACATTATGTTTCTTATAGTGTATTCACGCAGTTATAAAAACGGTGTATTGTATGTAAAGTTAGTTCATTTTGTTTTAAGTTTAGTTTCAGATTTCCCTGTTTTCATTAGACCTGCAGATAAAACACCGTACCAGACGCAAGGGCCAGGTACCAGACGCAAGGGCCAGACCACAAGAGGGCACTTCTGTTTGAAGATTTCAAATGATTTTTAAAATCTATTGTGCTGCCAATATAAACAAACCTTATTTCCTTGTGTTGTGTTGCTGTACCTACATGTATGGGAATTAGAAACCAAATTGATTAGGAAATAATTGTTTTACTCACAACTTTGGTGTGAGTAAGAATTCGTATGTGTGTATGGGGTATACCTGCTGATCCAGTAAGACACAAGAATTTAAACCTTTCCTTACATCTTCTAGTCGGACATCAACAGATGAGCGTCCGTATTTCTAAACATACGTATTTGGCAACAGTGTGTCAAATGTTGAAGCAGCATTCACGAGTGTCCGAACGTCGTAGAGACACTCAGACAATACGTGTTATATGTGTGAATCACAAAGTTGCATCCTCTGTTGCGACAGTGTGATGTTTTAAGGCCACTGTTGAATTAGTGTAATATATTACGGATGTTTCGCGATAAGTATTAAACAAATGTCCAAGCCACAACACGTAATTATCTGTAACATAAGATTTCTAGATATATGCTGACCGATACATCCAAACGTAAGACTGCCGAGTAGCTATTTGTAATACTTCGAAATCGAAGAGCTACGCTCGGAAGATATACCACAATGCATTGTGCACAATAATAAGACGCTTCACTTAATAATTATGATGTTCAATTATAATTTGTTACATGACATTATAGTACGTATTCACGTTATTTACTGACTAAATTAAACCGTAGTTTATTTAGTAGGTCGCGCACATCGACTGGTATTGAGTACTACCAAACGCAATTTTCCTGGACATAGTTTTCTAATTGATGGGACAACTTAAATCAGAGTTCATCACAACAGCGATATTGTACATTCAAGTAACTATGTCTTCCTTGAACTTCATCACATTTATTTTCATGCGTTGAAATATATATTTTCATACAATGTCATTGAAAAGTATAATTTTTACACAATTAATCAAAATATCAAACAAGTTAATACCGTGACTTAATATCTAAGATCTTTTAAGTTATTTAATCTTTTTCGCGGTAAAACGTTGCCAAATATTCACAGAGCAGTAAGAATGATAGATGGATAACACAGGAAAACCGATTAACTTGCTTAGGTTTACTTTTTACTTATTCAATGCGGAACGCCTGTAGGCCATTGCATGGAAAATGTAAATCGAAACAAACAAAAAAGAAAACATGTAACGGTTACAGTAATGCAGTTCGACTTTTCCATACCGATATCACACCTCACGACATATCCGCGGTTGCTGCAGAGCGATTATTCAACATGACTTTGTAATTGGGACCATCCATGATTTTCGGATAATCTATGTATAGTTCTTTTAGTGTTTCACAATGCCACAATATATAATTTTGATATGGCAACTCTTTTATGACGCGAACAAAGTTGTACACAGCCATGAAGTCGGCCAAGAACGGCTACCAAGCATCGCACTTGTAATCAAGGAATAATTGAATTATGCCTCTGTTCCAGAAACTGTTGTGTGTCATAATGCAATCATTCAAAGGAGTATTCTTCAAGAGTCATTCTGTTTTGACAACAATAGAACAACTATGCCCGCGAAACGATATTGTGTTGTTATATTAACATCCGAAAAAATTGGCAAGATGGATGGAATGCGGGAAGCA